>JARPMJ010001841.1:90000-141619 GCA_033366665.1 Phoxinus dragarum | reverse complement strand
CTTTAGTGTGAAGAACCCTTTTCCAATTGACCCTTCGCAGGGAGCTTGATTGACAGGTGATCTGACCAATCATACTTCGAATCGCCATCCGCCATTTTGTCGGACAAAGCAGTCGGGAGAGTTAGTAGATTAACGTTGGAGGATTTGAACTTGAGAAGCGGAGTGTACTGACGTCTTTCCGCGGTTAAAACAACATTCCTTCTGATGTTCATTCATGTTTATTTGATGCTATAAATGAACTAGGAGGAAGAGATGATCGGTTCACGAGCGGCTTTAACTGAGGCGACACAGCGATCTGTCACACACTTTAAAGAGCCACAAAACGGTATTTATTGTTTAAATTTCTTTTAAAAATGACCAAATTTGAAAGGTGAGACTTTGTTTAATATGTTTAATATCAAAAGTAACCTGGTCTTTCCTGTCTGTCAGTGTCCTCTTTGCTCCTCTATGTATTTTTATTTTTCACTGCGTGAGAGCGGCGTAACAGTAACTAAGGGGGGCGGGGTCTTTGTGAAACGTCAATTTGGATGTTAATGATTCTTTATGGAATCAAAGAACCATTATTTTTAAGTGTAGAATGTCGGGCTAGTTTTTGTGGTGTGACTCACGTCGACTCTATAATCCAGCGGGGAGTTTGTCTGATTCAGCATGTTGAATCACTGTCGTAACTCGTGAGAGAGATCGCTCTAATTGGCTGATTAGTTTAGCGAACGATTTTTACTTGCCTAATTGTCAAAATGCACAAAAAGTTATTGTTTTCACTGTTTTTGACCCATGTCACCTTGTAAACAGTGCTTTAAGATTTTCAGGAAGGTCAAAGTAACAGGTAGGATATAACGTTATACAGAAATTAAATAGTTATCAAACACTTGCAGTCTTCACTGCATAAATTATAACTGACACTGTAGGCAACACCTTATTGGTCAGGTGTTGCGACGCCTCCCTTTATTTGAACGTTGATGGGCGTTCCTCTAGTTTACCGCTATGGGAGGTGGTTTTGAGCCAGCGGCCAGTCTAGAACAACGGACCCGCGAGAGACCATATGCTCTACTTGTATTGGATAGGCGCGTCGCGTTCAACGGATTAATTTGCATAAAGATGGCCGTCGGCCAGCTTTTTTGCCACGCAGCATTTTTCCAAATGCCCGCCTTTGCGGGCGCGTTAAAGTCGCTTGATGTCACCCATAGGAATAAAGTGGATTGCGGCGCGACAGAAGTGTCGCATGGACAAGTGGATCCGTACTCTTTTAAAGACCCACTGAAGTGTCTTGGAACGCGTAGCTTTGTTTGATGCGCTGATGTAATTTCCACTGAAACGGGAAGCTAAGGCGGGACATTGAATGGCTCCTCCCCCTTTTCAAATAGCCAATAGCGTTGAGTTTACCTCACAGACTGCAAGTCGTGCTTGACGGCACCATGGAAGCGAATCCGAGCGCTGATGATACGCTGGATTCAATAGTAGATGTGAATAAATTCTAGCCATTTCATTCTTAACCAACAGAAAACAGAATAAAACTCGAGCTTTTGAGCAATCAAACACACATCTCCATCCTATATTACACCGTGTCAACAGTTGCTTTGGTCAGGTGATATTTATAGCAAAGGGGGTGGAGCTTTAGATTCTAGAGAGCATTTGATTGGACAGAAGATGTGATGAGAAGCTGAAGTCGGCGGTGATGTCATAAAAATCCCTGATCCATTTTAGCGGAAGTGAGAGACTGAGTTTTGAATGCTTATATCTCCTAAATGCGAATTTTGTCATTGTTCTGGAACACACCAGCTTATTCACGACCTTAAGGCTAACATATTCATATGATACTAAAAGCTAAAAAACGTAAATTTTGATTTCAAAGGGCCTTTAAGAGTGTAGCTCTGACGCAAAGTCGATGTCCATCTGCTGGAAACTCGTCTGAGGTCGCCCGTCCACCTTTTCGGATTGGTGCGCACCTTGCCGAAGACTCTTGCTGCTCTTCCTCGTGACTTTGCAGTGTTTCAACACTTGACAGATGGACTACAGGGACTAGCGCTCAATGCCCGACTCATTCTCACTCTGGATCCCTGGTGACTTCGGCTTGGGTTAGAAATCACTCTTGTTTCGACCTGTGAATGCCACTTGCTCTGTAACTCTCACAGTAACCTTGTCCCACTAAGACAATGAGCAAAGGCTTTGTCGAAACTTGACACATCCGGACATACGGCTGGTTTCCTCTCTTGCTGTATTTTTGTAATCTTTCAGTGCTTTTTGCGAAGGGCAAACATCATATGACTGTCATTTAGCTTCTATTTTTCTTAGTCATATTTTTTGTCTTTTTTTGAAAATATACTTTAAAAATTTTTTTTTCACATCATATTCATTAATTTTACTATGTGTTACTCTGACTAAAATTGCATCTTATTATGATGTGTGCAAATACAATTTTAGTTGACGGGAGTGCAAAATGAAACCAAATATTACTACGTGCTGTGAAAACCTGCTCTCCTGAAAACATTATGAGAAGTAGACTATTGTATTAAAATATTGTGAATTCTTTATGCTTTCATTTTTAAAGGGCACCTATTATGACATTTGAAATGTTCCTAATGTTGTTTAGGGAGTCCCCAACAACAGTTTTACGTCCATGCAATGTCAAAAAACACTTTTGTTTTCGTATAATATGCATTTATTTTTACCTGATTTGCTCACCGACTCCCAAATGAATCGTTCAACGACTCATTTTTCCAAACCCCTCCTTTGCGCGACGCTAATCGTTGATTGGTCAGATGACCCAGCAGTGTTTACAGAGATAATACTTATTGTTTAACAATGATGCTTTTAGCAATTAAATCGTGTTATAATAATGATTATAGTCCACTGCTTTGTAGTTTGTAGTAAAAAACTAAAAATAAGATAAAGAATTTAATGTTATGTTAGCGAGCATAGCCCAGTTCATATTGTAAAAGCACAATCAGTCTATGTTTGCATTAGCCCGATGCATAAACATAACGTTTTTACAAAAAAAAAAAAAATGCAGTTACGTTACTACGAGGTATTATTCTATTCTTTAAGACAACGACAAACACTTCACATATCTCAATACAATTGCCATTGAAGACCTAGAAGCTAAACGGTGCTTACACAACAAACAAAATAATAATTAAGCATGCTACATAAAACATAAAAGCAACAATTATTAATAACACTTACAGGTTGTGATACGGAGGAGGAAGCTGATGCAAATACACTTGGAACTGAACCTTCCTTCAATATCAGCCGGCACGCGAATCCAAGTTTGATTTCATTTAAAAAGCAATCGTCTTCAAAATGGCGCGAACAAAGCACAAGGCTCGGACTATCCTTCTGTGGTATAGTTATATGAATTGTAGCCACTTAGTCTTCAAATGCTCCTCCTTGGGCAGATGAAAAAAGTTGGCTTTTGAGTTGCACTTCAGAACACAGCGTCTCGTCGCCCTGATGTTTTCACGTTAGTTTTCCCTGGCTGGCCTTGGAGTGCAATAAGTGGGCGTATCGTATTCAAATAACTTGACAAGTTGACGTCATCTAGTCAGAGAAAAAGCTTCAGTCTTCTAACGATTCATAAAAATGAATCCGAGTCGACTCTTACTTTGAAAAGCAATAACTTTATATACGGTGCACTTTCATATTTCAAACTTTGCAGGATGTTTTTGTTCACTTAGATCTATGTTACACACGACATGAAAGGTAAATTTCTAAATTCCATAATAGGTGCCCTTTAAAGTGCAATATGCAAAGTGAATTCACAATGCATTTAGTTTCAATCGCTGTTCAGTTTCAACTCACAGCAACCCCGGCATTATTGACTGAGCACAATGGGTCTGGACTAGCACTGTAGGCCTGGTTTAATACGACTCTTTGACCTGCTGAGTCTTGCCTAATGGCCTAAGTGCTTGTTATCCGCAAGCTGTCTGCTTTATTGATAATCAGATGGCAACCCACCAATACAGCCGTCAGCTGACAACAGGGATTCGAGACCCCTGCCAGCTTACAGTCAGGCGTAGCTCCGGCTCTCGGTTAGGGCATTATGGGCTTGAATGTTTGCTGTCAGGTTCCGAGGTCTAATAATTATGTTCGTTCTGTAAGTAAAAGTGGACCTGTGAAGATAGTCAATTTTAGTAATAAAGTTGTTTTGACTGATTTCTAAACTCTTGCAAGCTCTGTCAGTTTTTCTTTTGGACCCCTGGAGTAGAAAATTATGATTGGATAATTAAAAATGGTATATATATATATTTTTTTCTTCTTTTTTTTCTTCTTCAAGCCCCCTTCCCCCGTAACCAGGTTTCAAAACCTCTGTAAATCCTGAGCGTATAGGCCTAGCATGACAAATATCTTATCTTGTAAAATGTGTGGTCAGTAGAGTACTGCTGCTCTTTAAAGGGACACTGTGTAGGAATTAGGGCTGTCACTTTACGTTCGAAAATCGATTGCACAATCGATCGACCAACCAACCCAAGATTCGAAAATGAAAATAGGGGAATCGATTTTAAAGGCCTTTTTTTTTTTTTTTTTTTTTTTTACCAAAAAAGTTGTGTTAGGTGGACAGATCAATACAATACACAGAACATGTAGGATGTTGGAAAATAACAATGTCTTTTCTGTTAACCAAATGCTTTTTAATATTCGCTATTACTTCAATGCAAGTGAGCAAGCGCACCGTTGTTTGTTGCTTAGTGACGTGTGTGTTCAAGTAAGCCAGAAATGCGCAGATTCTGCGCAATACGCTGTATTTAATATATCATGATGACTCACGAGTTGCATATTTGCGCTAAATCCGCGCAGATTTGGCTACACGAACTTCCCCATGGAAGGTCTTTAGACATGGAAAATCGATTTTACAATCAATTCAATGAACACTTATGTCTCAAAAATCGAACAGGATTTTTTCACAAAAGTGACAGCCCTAGTATGAATTTCTCCCATCTAGCGGTGAAATTGTATTTTGCATTGAAACGAATAGTGCTCTTTAGCGCCGCGCTTTTACAAATGCGTGTTGCAACTACGGTAGCAGTTTTTTGGTGACGAGGATTCCTTCTCCTGTGGCTCGGCATAAGTATGACCCTGCATAATAAAGTACCATGCAGCCTTTCACATTTGCCGGGACAGTGAGTGCCTCTCAGTCACGTGACGCTGGCTCTGAACGAAAACGCATTGTGGAAACGCATTGAGGTAGGCTAGTGCTTTTGTCCCTCTCTGCTATTATAGTTTTTCAAAATGGCGGAACGACTTGGAAGCCTCCATGGACTTACCCGTCCCATGTAAATAAAGATGAGAAATTCTTCGCTTACGAGGATAAGTCAGATCATTGGCAATTTTACACCAATGAGGACATATTTATAGATAAAGACATTGATTTTAGCTAATAAAATACTTAAAAAACTACACAGTGTACCTTTTAACCCCATAACCAGTCCTACACTGTAAAAAAATATTTTCATGATTTGTTATCACAACTTTTTATCTTTTTTCAAACAACTTCGATAACTAATGTGTGAAGATAACATACTATTTTGAGTTTCTGTTTATTAAACCATTCTTCCTCATTGTATTAACTCAAATTTTGAATTACAACAAACTCAAAATTTTAAGGCCACAAGGTAACTTGCTTTTTAAAGTTAAACCAAAATTTTTTTTTTACAGTGTATGCATATTTTATTTTACTTTACTTTTATTATTTGATTCTAGTTTAATAAAAATATATATATATTTTTTTTATTCTAGTTTATTTATTTTATTTTATTTAAAATGTAAAATTTTAATTGAATTTGATCCTCTTTTATTCTATTTATAAATTAATTTAAATTGTATTACTCCTATTCTATTCTATCTATGTTTGGGGGAAATCCAGTTCTGGAAATGTGATTATCCGAGTAATGTCGGACGCACCTCGGGAATGACAGGAAGGCATTCGGGATCTTCCACTATGAGAACTGTACATTCTGGTTGTAAGTCTTTTTAACTCTCAGAAATTGCTTCCAAGCTCAGGCTCTCGATGAGGGTCAGGCTTTTGAAGATGAATGGTGGTGTGTTGTATTGATTTTTTCCACCCCATATTGGTTCCTTAATCCTGGTTAAGCATTAGGAGATTTAAGCACAGACCTGCCATGTCAAGGTTTCTGAACCAGGATCTTGTTAACCATGTCTGTCCTTAGGGCCCGAATGACCTTTCAGCGCTGGTCCACTGAACACGACGCACACGTTTATCAGTGTATCTCTCACCTGCTTTATTTGAATCTTTGAGGGTTTAACATAAGACATGTTTTGTTGTTATTGTTAGGATTTAAATAAGGTTTCGCCTGCTGGTGGTCACAACTGAAAATCTATTATTGCGTTAGATGCCAGGCCGTTCCTGGACTCGGGGATCGATACTGCTTTGTCGACAGATTCGAGCCCCTGCTGTGCTCGGCTGAAGATGAATTAGATTTTTTCTATAAAAAACGCGAGCTTGGTTCTGCCATTGAGCTTAATCGCAGGCGTGTGGGATGCTTTACTCTTCACCTGTGCTATTTCATCCAGTTATTTACTGCTGCATTTTCCCATTCTCTATCCTGTCCCGCATCGGTTATCTATAGGGCACATTTCTAATTCCAATGGTTATAGATGTGTAATTAAAGTTTACGGGATTAAAGATTAAGCTTTATATAGTCCCAAATCCACATGCATTTCCAGGAATCCCTTCAACTGTCCTTTCCTTTATCATTTATACTCCACACCTAATGCACTATTCAGACTATACACATGATTTAAGCACAGCACACTTCCAGTCCAAATGTCTGGATACTAACTCTTTATTTATTATTGCTGTTTGTCATGTGTTAAATAATAAATAAATGAATAACCTTAAAACTATAATGAATTTGATTAATATACACATGTATATCTGGCTGTTACCTTGCTGTAATTTAAAATCTTTCAGTGTGTTTTGCGAAGGGCAAACGCCCTATTTTTATGTCCCACTTTGTCACTGATATTTACATCCCTGCATTGCGGTGCCAAACTTGTGAAATGATGCATTGTTAGAAGATGCTTAGCAATAGGAACAGACAGCTAATAATAATCAATGCTTTGAACAGTCACGGAAATGGATGTAATTGTACTTCTGTATATACACAGTTATTTCAGTGTTTGAGTGGAAAAATGTTAAATGGTGACAGGAAACAAGACCTCTTTCATTCTCACAGTTATAAACTTGATAGTACAGTCTGCGATTATACAGGTAAAACTCAAAAAATTGAATATGGTGCAAAAAAGATAATTTTTTCCAAGAATTCAACTTTAAAAGGTGAAACTAATATATTATATAGACTCATTACATGCTAAGTGAGATATTTCAGCCTTTATTTTGACCTTTTCACAATATTCTAATTTAAAATTGGGGTTTTCATAAGCTGTAAGCCATAATCATCAAAACTATAACAAATAAAGGCTTGAAATATCTCACTTTGCATGTATGAGTCTATATAATATATTAGTTTCACTTGTTAAGTTGAAATTACTGAAATAAATGAGCTTTTGCTCGGTATTCACATTTTTCGAGTTCACATGTATAAAATGAGGTTGTGCAATGCATTTTTTTAAATTAATTATGTAATCAGCAAATACTTAGTTGCATAAACTGCTAAGACTTAGTTTTACAAGTTAGTCATCCAATAATATGATACCGAACAGTAAGACTGGTTACCCCTAACTAACTGCTAGTTGATCATACTAGTTCTTAAAACACAGTTTTAACATAATGCCTCTGTTTATGCAACTGGTCTACGTTTGTCCAATCACTGACACTGCAAATATGCAAATATGAAGTTTAACCCAGGGTTTAGGAATGTTCAACGTCAACATATGAATAAAGTATGAGAAGTGTGAAATGTGATTGGTTTAGAGTTAACCAGGGTTAACCTCTATATATGTGACCCTGGACCACAAAATGGGTAATTTTTTTGAAATTGAGATTTATAATCTGAAAGTTGAATGAATAATAGCTGTATGGTTTGTTAGGATATAAGAATATTTGGCCGAGATACAACTATTAAAAATCTGGAATCTGAGGATGCAAAAAAAAAAATCTAAACATTGAGAAAATCTCCTTTAAAGTTGTGCATTTATGTTCACGATTGTGCTGAATTCACTTACAAAAATACATGTTCTATATATTTACGGTAGGACATTTACTAAATATCTTCATGGAACATGATCTTAATATCCTAATGATTTTTAGCATAAAAGAAAAATGGATAATTTTGACCCATACAATGTATTGTTGGCTATTGCCACAGATATACCCGTGCGACTCCAGACTGGGTTTGAGATCCAGGATCACATATATACATATATATATGAACTAAATTAATAACTTTTTAACAACAAAAATTAAACATCAATGAACTTACTTTAGCTGGACTGTGACGCTTTTTTCTTCTGGAAACAAACTTTGTTGCATTATTTTCCTGTTACCTCTGTAAAGCTGCTTCAATCTGTATTGTAAAAAGCTGCGCCATATAAATAAAGGTGACTTGACTTGACTAGCCTCAAAAAGTGTGTTCACGCATGTGTGTGTGTGTGTGTGTTCCAGGTGGTGATGAAGATCCTCAAGCATTACCAGGAGGAAGGGCAGGGCAGTGAGGTGGTGCAGGGGGTGTTGCTGGGGCTGGTGGTGGAGGACCGGCTCGAGATCACAAACTGCTTCCCGTTCCCTCAACACAACGAGGACGACGCGGACTTTGATGAAGGTGAGGGAACAAAGCTGCGCTTCTGAGCACTATTCAGACAGGATTTATTTCTAAATGACATTTGAGTTACAATTATTACAGTAAGACATCTCCCATCAGTATTGTTGCTTAAAATAGAATTTAATTCATGGATCAAATTTAGCATCATATTGGTTCTTCCGCACCGGATAGTTATAGGAACTCAGTAGAGATCGACCGATAATCAGTTTTCACCGATATTTTTACTGATTTTTAAGCATTTTCCCATAATCGGGTATCGGTTTTGTAATATCAGATTCACCGGTAAATTGCGCTACAGAAATAAAACAATGAATTAATATCGGTTCTGTATATCGGTTAGCGGACACATAAACACGCAAATAATTGATATCGGTAATAAAAAATCAATATCGGTCGATCTCTAGTACTCCTGAGAACTTAATTTTTACATATCGTCAAAGGAGACTCGTATATATCATACGATATATCATATCGCCCAACAATTATCATGTTAAATTATCGTGATTGATATAATATATATAATAAAAAAAATGTATTATTAAAGCAATAAGCCACTTGAAGCTGGATGTAGAACAGCTAAGGGGCGTTGTTAGGCACGACGCGGAGCGCTAACCCCCTTAGCTGTTCTACATCCACTGTAAAACACGGCTTCAAGGGGCTTATTGCTTTTATGAAATGGTTACTAAAAATAAATATTAAAATTAATATTTTTATGATTCATAAAATAAACACCAGCAACAAAAAATATAACGTTATAACACATTTATTCCTCCGCCAAGCAATGTAGTTCCAAAGAGGTTGCTAAGCAACACATGCAGCAACAAAGAGTCACAAACGGCAGTTGCGCAGTAACACTGATGTAGTAATAGAGACATTTCTTGCTTCTAACTAAAGACAGAAAAATGTCTAAAGCTGCTGTGTGACAAAGTGTACAGCAAACAAGCTAAGAAACCCATAAATACGTTTTTATAAGCCGTCGACCCCAAAAAAACGAGTGTTTAAGGACATAAAAGCGGATCAGGCAGTTGAGACAGAGCGTAACGTGTCTCATTACTCTGAGAACTAACGTACGCCCGCTGGAGGAGAACGTCATCGGCAACACAGGATCGCTTATCTTACAGAAATATAATATATAAAACTGACATTTGGATATTTGACTCGCCAGTGACCAAATGTTTAACTCACTGCACACGTAACTGTGTTTCTAGTGCATACTGAGTGTCAGGATCCCACAATTTACTCATTCGTTCCAACTTTTATGTCCTTAAACACTCGTTTTTTGGGGTCGACAGCTTATAAAAACTTATTTCTGGGTTTCTTAGCTTGTTTGCTGTACACCTCGTCACACAGCAGCAAGAAATGACCAGGAGGCAGCCTCTCGCAATGCAGAGTCAATGGAGACGGTTGGATTGTTCCCCCCCCCCCCCTGTTGTGGGCGTGGTCTTCAGATTATGACGCGTTGCTCTCTAGCCGTTTCTCAATGTCAAGGAAGGATCCTCGGAAGCCGGAATTTCGAGGATGCTACGTCATCGACATCCGTCGAAGGACTGTTCCAATGTCGAGGATCCTCAGAATTTCAACCAAGGGCGGAGTCCTTCGTTCGGAAAATATCCCATATACAGGAAAGGGTGCATAAGTGTAGACTTCGCGCTCTTCGCGCTATCAAATCGCCCACAATCCTATGCGCGCAGCTTTGCTATCTTGTTTTAAAAAACAAAACAAAATGTCGGATGTTAGCGGCGTCGGAGCAATAACGGGGCAATATGCTTTTATATGCAATATGCTTTTAAATGCAAGTAGGCTATATTTACGTTACCATACATTTGTTATAACCGTCATATAAGTAAAGTTTAACGTTTAAATGCCAGTACAAATTACTACCGTATTGATATTACAAATTATACAAATTACGTTATGGCTAAACCTGTCATTTTAACAATTGTTAGCTTGTTTGCCATCACCGGCATTTCACATATTTTACCATTGCATGTGTTTTAACAGCTAGAATGTTGCTATGGACGCAGTTCTGTTCACTCAGGCAATACAATCATTTTTAAATCAATAAACTCCTTTTTAAATCAATATTTTGCATCAAATTATTGATTTATTATAATTGATTTATTTTGTTAGGTAGGCAGCCATGTAATAAGCAGGATAATGTATAGCGAGCCAGTTTTTACAGCGAATACAACCCTTTTAGGTTTATTCAAGACCCCTCCGCTTCGCGTTAGAGTTCGCGGGGTTCACTAACGGACGCAATGACGTGCACTTGCTAGAATGTTCTATTTACGTGTTCTCTCGAATCCTAAAGAGGATCCTCGCCTAGCCTCTGAAGGAAATGACTGCCAAGGAAGTATCCTTGACATTGAGAAACACCTCCGGTCTCTATGCGCTCACAGGTGTGTGTTTGTTGAGTCATTTACAACAGCTTCGAACGCGACTCAACTAATCAGAATCAAGGACCAGAACTATCCGTTTTATAATATAATTTTTGCCATAATCGAGCATCCCTAATGTAAACTGTGTGTTTACATGGCTTTTTAAAAATGGCGGGTGCTGGTGTTTCACAAATAAGGTCACAAATGATGCCTAAATTGTGCTAGTTTGAGCTAATTTAGTTCCTCCAAAAGCTGTTCCTGTAACTAAAATCATTCCTAGTCCCTGCGATGCGAACACAGCAGAAAGCGGGTACTTCTGACTATGAAAATGTTTCTCCGGTGCGAAAGCCCGTATTGTGTCATAGTAATACCCATCAGAACTGATGGCTCAGTTGACTTTCTCAGAAATAAAATGAATATATTTTGGGCTCCCTGAAGAAATATTGAAATAATCATTATAAGCAGCTTTGGGGAGAAAGCCAATGATTTAGTGGCATGGGTGTTGAGATGTGGTACATTAAGTCCTGATGGAGTGCAGATACTCAAATAAGAGTCCTGGGAATACTATTAATGCGTTCACTGCTAGATAGTGATCCTGTTATTCCAGTTCAATGTAGATCGTTCTGCCTTAAATTGTGTCTGATAAGACTGTCAACAACTTTCTGATTTTATAAGCAGCCATTTGGTTAGAAATACACCTTTTGCACTTTTCTTGCTCTCGTTCCTTTTCATTCATTGCATTTCTCAGTTTGCATAAACACAAAGTAGGCAGATGAAAAACTAGATGTACAAACCATCATAACAAGATTTGATGTGTTTGTAGCCCCGTATTTTTATCTGCTAATCTGCCATTGCATTATTGTCCGATTGACCCTTCGCAGGGAGCTTGATTGACAGGTGATCTGACCAATCATACTTCGCCATCCGCCATTTTGTCCGACAAAGCAGTCAGGAGAGTTAACCTAGTAGATTAACGTTGGAGGATTTGAACTTGAGAAGCGGAGTGTACTGACATCTCTCCGCGGTTAAAACAACATTCCTTCTGATGTTCATTCATGTTTATTTGATGCTATAAATGAACTAGAAGGGAGAGATGATCGGTTCACGAGCGGCTTTAACTGAGGAGACACAGCGATCTGACACACATTAAAGAGCCACAAAACGCTATTTATTGTTTAAAGGTCCTGTTTTTTCCTGTGTTTTTGAAGCTTTGATTTTGTTTACAGTCTGCAATATAACATGTGTTCATGTTTCGCGTGTAAAAAACTGTGTACCGCTGTTTTCACTGTCCTAAAAATGGGCTGATGACTTCCTTTTTCTATGACGTCCCTCCTTCAGAATTACGTCACGAGTTCTGATTGGGCCAGCGGTTCCTGTGTTGTGATTGGACAGCAGATCAGCGCACGTTGCCCGGAAAGGTCACGCCTCTTATCGTAACGTGGACATGCATGCGCTCAGTGTTACTGTAAACATGGCCAAACAAAGGTGATTTGACTCCGGGATGAAAATAACAGCGTCTCGACGACATGGCAACAAACACACTCTACAAACGCAACTCTTCCTCTTCTCTGTAGGAGTGCAACAAGACCACGCCCCCTTTATTGTGTATTCCTGTGGGCGGAGCTTAGTCAAAAAGTGTTCTAGTGATTTCATTAAAGCAGGAAGTAGAGGATGTAGTCCGAACCGGCCGCTCGCTGTCGGCTTTGAAAGGGGACTTCTGTTAAATCAAATATCTCGCTTGGCATTGAACTTTGAGCTTTATAATTTTACAGGTATTATTTATGCTCTAACAGCAACATTACACACTAGCTAAAGTTTAAAAAAGGGATCACGAAGAACAGGACCTTTAAATTTCTTTAAAAAAATGACCAAATTTGAAAGGTGAGACTTTGTTTAATATCAAAAGTAACCGAAAAGTAACCTGGTCTGTGTCTGTCAGTGTGTTGTCAGTGTCCTCTCTGCTCCGCGTGTGTTTTTCACAGCGTGAGAACATGGTGTGTGTGAGAGCGGCGTAGCTTGTCGGGCATAGCGACAGTAACTAAGGGGGGCGGGTCTTTGCGAACAGTCAATTGTCAGAGAGGACACTGACAACACGCCGACAGACAGGACAGACCAAGTTTCTCAAGTTCAAATCCTCACATGTTAATCCACTAACTCTCCTGACTGCTTTGTCTGACAAAATGGCGGATGGCGAAGTATGATTGGTCAGATCACCTGTCAATCAAGCTCCCTATAGCCACAGTGTTTGAATGTGGGCCGTTTGTATCTGACTGCAGATTTTCAGTTACAAATGGAAGATGATGCTGTTATTCAAATTGGTGTTTACCCAACTATAAATATGATATATTGTTTTATTTATTGCTGTTTAATGCACGCAAGATCGAAATTAAGCAACATTTATTTCCGTTACACCAGGGAAATTTCACTTGTATCTCTTGGAGTTTCGTCACACATTAAACTCCTCTACAAGCGTGAGCTTTTGTATTTTATCCCCCCGCTGTGTCCGGCCTGCCAGCTTGTCAGTGATCACTAAGGCAGAAAAACGTCACCGTCGATAGTCGCGCTAGTAAACGGCAGAGTAAATTGCGGTGTAATTCAACAGAAACCTGTATCGGAGTAAAGGTTTGGGGCTCGGCTTTTATAGGGCTTCTCCAGAGAGACGGGGAGAATGAGAACGGCACAGAGAGAGAGAGAGAGAGAGAGTAGTTTATTGGGTTTTACGGCCTGCGAGATCACAGGTGTTCGCCGGTGAGATGTGTCGTGCGTCATGCGAGGGAGAATGAGGATTATTAAAAGGGTAATGGGCTGTAGAGGCTGTGAAATGGAGGCAGCAAAGGAGACAAAATTGACTAAGGTGTTGTTTTGTGGGACACCTATAGGGCCGGGAGAGAGGACCATAAACACCGGCATGGGGGAAAAAGATTCTGTTCATACTGTGAGATATCCATGCCGTGATGTAAACATAAAAGTCAAAATTAAAGCAAAAAATTATAGTCAAAACCGTGCCACTTAAAATTAATCTCTTTAAGATGACTCCTGCCTTGTTGGTTTGTCAATGAAGTTTAAAATGTGAAAATGTGTTTATTAAAGTATGTTAGTCACTAGAATAAAAATGTGCAATACTGGATGACTATGTGATATATTTATTATTTTAATTTATTATTATTATTATTAGTAGTAGTAAACTTCTAATAATAATAATAACGCATTTTGTAGTTTAATTATTCACTAGAACAAATGCAGTGCTACATGTAATATAAAATATTGTTATTAATAATAATTAGTGCTGTCAAACTGATTAATCACAATTAATATATTATATACATATATTATAGAAACTTTATGTTAGATGTGATGAATCACGATTAATTGATTTGATAGCAATAATAAATAATATTAATACATAATTAATACATAAAATAAATAAATACATAATAGTATTATTATTATTAGCATTATTAATACATTATTATTAATACATGATGATAATTTTATAAATAGTAATACGATATATTACGATACGATAATACGATATATTAATAATACATAGCCTACATAAACTTTTTTTATTAATTACTGTTTCTTTTTTTATTGTTATCATTATTTATTTTTGTTAAAAACTGTTTATTTTTTAGATCCATAACTATATATATTATCATTAGTGTGAAATAAAATGATTCGCGCTATAATATAATAATTATTATTTAACATTATTATTTTGTTATTATCATTATTATTAATACATGATGATAATTTTATAAATAGTAATACGATATATTACGATACGATATATTAATAATACAGTAGCCTACATATCAACAATTTATTAAGTACTGTTTTTTTAATTATTGTTTTTTAATTACTGTTTTTTAATTTGATTTATTTTTGTTAAAAACTGTATATTTTTTAAGATCCATAACTATATATATGATCATTAGTGTGAAATAAAATGATTTGCGCTATAATATAAGATTTTGGGTGGATTTAAAAATATATATATTTGAATACTTTGCGTGAATGCGTTAGCAGGAAAACCGTGAGCACCTTTAAATCAGCGACTGACTTTAATGTCTTCCTATGCATTTATCAGGAAGAGTCGAGTTCGTACTAATTCTAAATGAGAAGTATTAAGCCTCAAGCGTAGAGCATGGCATCTCCAAGTATACATTAACTCGAGACTGTGACACTGCCTGAGGTGTCCTCGCGCTTCATTTTCTCTCTGTGTACACACACCACAATGTGTGTTTGAGTGACCCTCTCGCACCCTTCCCATCACAGCCGGTTCCTCTCTCCTCTTTAGCCTGCAGGGCTGTGCCTGACAAATTATGGTGTCTAATGGATATTTAAACAGTCTTCATATGCAAAGCGAGGAGCCTTGAACTCTACGGGCTGCAGAAAGGTGTAAATTCACTCTTTAATGAGCAGCCGAGAGTCTTTTGCTTGTTTTTTTTTTCCTGCAAGGCAATTGCTTTATTTATTATAAAGTGAGTTAGAGTCTGCCGCCTTTCTTTACCTCCTCCTCGCGAGTGTTTTTTTTCCATGGGCGTTTTCAATTTGGTCCATTATGAAACCTGCCGGTGACCTGAGATGACTTCCATCACTTCACTCTATTTTTACCGGGTGTTTGACTGCCCTCAAACAGAGCCGCAGTCTTTCAGGGGCTTGGGATTCAGGCTTATCTGATGGAGGAGTGCAGGTTTGCTGGAACACCTGAAGAGTGCAATACAAACACTCACAGGCCGTCTCTGCAGAGATAAGCTTCGTCTCTGACCTTCCGTTTTCTGAGTCAGAAACGGATCATGAAAAGAACTTTTTGATACAGCTCTTGCATGTTTATAAATCTGTGATGATAATGCATGCTTTTTTTATTTTTGTACATTCTCGTAAAGTATGTTTGTTTTTAGATTTGCCAATGCACAACATAGGCAACATAATGCAACATCTTAGATCAGGGGTCGGCAACCTTTTTGTCATATGCCATTTTTACGTTTCCGAGTTCATCACCACAACCTTCCCCATAAATATATACATACACATAAATATAAAAATATTAATGGCAAACACTGAAATAGTACAGAAATGTAATTCAAAAACATAACATTGCAACATCTAAATACCCCCCCCCCCCCAATAATTATTATTATTTTTGCTATTATGCTTGGCGATGATATCGCCACAAAAACTCCCAGTGCATCATTATATTTAATTGCTAGTATAAATGCATATCCTTACCAAAAGGACAGTGATATATTTATATATAAACATACACTCTAAAAAATGCTGGGTTGTTTCAACCCAATTTTGGGTCAAATATGGACAAACCCAAATGTTGGGTTAAAAATGTAATTTAAAAATTTAACCCAACGGCTGGGTTTGTCCATATTTGACCCAACCCAGCATTTTTTAAGAGTGTACTTTTTAAATAAATAAATAAAATTAAAGCATTACATTTGATCAAAAGTGCCATTTGTAATGTTACTAAAGATTTCCATTTAAAAATAAATTGTTCTTTTGAACTTTCTATGTCATCAAAGAATCCTGCACTCTAAAAAATGCTGGGTTAAAAACAACCCAAGTTGGGTTGAAAATGGACAAGCCCAGTGAATGGGTTGTTTTAACTCAGCGGTTGGGTTAAATGTTTGCCCAAGGCGCTGGGCAGTTTTATTTAACCCAACTATTTATTTATTTTTCTAACTACATGGCTGGCTTAAAATGAACACAAAATAGGTTGTAAATAAAAAATTTGACGCATAATAACTAGAGGCAACAATAATAATCAAAAGGTGAACATTTTATCAATAAGTAATTTAATAAATGCTTATTGTTTAATTATTATTCATTAAACTTATTCATAAATGTTCAGTTTCAACATACTTCGGGTTAATTTTAAGCAAGAAATACAGTCATTATTAAACAACAGCTGAGTTAAATAAAACTACCCAGCAGGTTGGGCAAACATTTAACCCAACCGCTGTTATAAAATAAACCATTTGCTGAGTATGTCCATTTTCAACCCAACGTGGGTTGTTTTTAACCCCAAAACAACACAAACATTTGAGTGTATCAACACAAAAATATTATGCAGCACAACCTATTTTTTCAATAATCATGTTTCTTGAGCAGGCATATTAAAACGATTTCTGAACAAGCATGTTAATATTTTACAATATTACAGTTTTGACTGTATTTTTGATCAAATAAATGCAGCCTTTTTGAGCATAAAAAACAAACAAATCTTAACAATTCTAAACTTTTGAATAGTAGTATATATCCTGTTAATCAAAGATACCTCACATGTGGATTACCATGATCCATGTCCAAAAACATGGTACTTAAAAGAGAAAAGAAAAAAGTGTTATGGCACTAAAATAGTCATGTAGTGTCGGGTAAATGAAACAAAAAAAATAGGAATAGTGGTGTTCATTTATTATTTCTAGATAAATTCATCTTGCACAGAACTTTATACACAAGTTGTAAAGCGTTCCTGCATGTGTATTATAGTAGCGTCACACTAATGTTATGGTAATGTGCATGAAATCACCTCAGGGGTGTGTTGTTTCTGTGTACATGCTTTGACAGCCATGATTTGATTTCACGGGCATGATTCTGTAGAAATTTGTAAACGTGAACGGACAACCAAAATGTTGGTAGTGTGTACAAGTGTGTGTACCGCTGGTCGTGTTTGTTTCAATGACTTCAGCCTCCGCTGTTGAAGACACACTTACTGTGTATCAAACTCCTTTTAAACTGTGTTTTCTGCACTGAATCTGTTCTAATCGTGACCGTTTGTCTCAGCTCCTCAATCATGTTTGGTTGTACATCTCTAATCTGCATGTGTTTGAGTCTCCAGTCCCAATTTTTAACCTTTTGACAAGGACTTTTTTCTTTCTTTAGTGTGTAGTGTTGCTGTGTGAGGGATGAAGAAGCTCCAGTTCTTCTCTATATCAGGTGTCAGTGTTTCTGAACTCCTGAAACGCCTCCATTGTAGTCTTGAGTTTCTTCCAGGAACGAACACGTCACAATATTCCTCATTATAATAATTAATGCGCAGAATAAAGGGGCGGGGCCTGGTTGAGTAAGTTAGTAGTGTGTTTAAACTGGCGGTTATGTAATGGGCGGGACATTTCCCAAACACACTCAAAGCGCTCGACCAACCACAACACACTGCTCCAGCCGACCAATCAGAGCACAGTGTGCTTTTCAGAAGGAGGGGCTTCATAGAGACAGGAAGTAAACAGAGCGTTACTGACAGACTGGGAAGAGAGGAGCCGCAACAATGGAGAATATGAGGAACATAATCAACATTCAAGCAGGAAAACCTGTTCTAGTAGAGCTATAAAAGGGTATAATATAACAGGTATATAATATAAAAGGGTATAACAGCCTTCTTTAATATTTAAAAGATTAGAAGTTGCATTTTAAAAACAATTCCCCTTCAATATTCTTCCAAACAGCCACTGTAAGCCAATTAGATGCACAATGCAAAAGTAAAACCCTGTCTAGTTAAGGCGTCTTTTGCACGACTAGCACAAGCAAGAATGATATTTAATTACTGCCATATATGCACCAATATAACAAACAATAGACTTTTTTTTTAGTATCTAGCTGGTATATGAGTCTTTGCGTGTTGGTCAGGGTTAATAACATTAACACTTATATATTTAAATGTTTAATGATGTGTTGAACATTCGTTGTGCTGTTTTTCGCTGTAACGAGATGCGTCTCTTCATCATGTTAGGTTGACGAGGGAAGCATTCGGTGCGATCGCTGTTAGCTCAACCCCGTCCCACATGAATGCATCAGGATACACTGGCATGCTATGCGTCTTGTCTTCTCGTTGGCCTCGATGTGCTGCCATTTTGCACGTTTTCTCTCCTCTTTTACTGCAAGAATGTGTCTAGTACTATTAAGATTTTAGTATTAACCAACATGTGGATCTAACATTCACATTTACAAAATCCCTCTCAATTTCATAGGATCGTATCCTCAGTTTTGAACCTGATCATTTGTGTCAGCTTTATTTAAAGGATTAGTTCACTTTTTAAATAAAAAAAACTTTTGCTGATAATTTCCCTCACCCCCGATGCCATCAAGATGTCCATGTCTTTCTTTCTTCAGTCGAAAAGAAATGAAGGTTTTTGATGAACACATTTCTCCATATAAATGGACGTCGATGGGCCCCAAACGGGTCAAGGTCCAGATGACAGTTGTCAGCGCCGCTTCAACGGGCTTTAAACGACACCAGACGATGAATACGGGTCTTATCTAGCGAAACCATCGTCATTTCAAAAATAAATAAAAAAGTTTAAGTTTTATAAGCACAAACGCTCGCCTTGCTCTGTTCTGTGATGCGCGTTCGTGACGTCACGTAATACGCAGTTACGCTGTAAAGGTCACGCTTCTGTGAAAAGTAAAACATTTCTATCCTGACGAAAATTTTCTTTGAGGCTTTTTAATATTACAACACCCAGGATACGCACACGAGATGGGCATTTTAAACCGATAAACTGACACAAAGACATTTGAATATGTGTATATGGTCCTCCTATTGCACATCTGTAAACACTGACTCGTCAAGCGTGACCTTTTCAACGTAATTGCGTATTACATGACGTCACGAACGCGCATCACAGAACAGAGCAAGGCGGAGCGTTTGTGCTTATAAAACTTAAACTTTTTTATTTATTTTTGAAATGACGATGGTTTCGCTAGATAAGACCCGTATTCATCGTCTGGTGTCGTTTAAAGCCCGTTGAAGCGGCGCTGACACTGTCATCTGGACCTTGACCCGTTTGGGGGCCCATTGACGTCCATTATATGGAGAAATGTGTTCATCAAAAACCTTCATTTCTTTTCGACTGAAGAAAGAAAGACATGGACATCTTGAATGACATCGGGGTGAGTAAATCATCAGCAAAAGTTTTTTTAAAAGTGAACTAATCATTTAATAGGCCTGATTGAGGTCACGATGCATCTTCTAATGGGTTCATCAGCAGAATCGGGTTTGTTTGAGAAGCGAGACATCCAGAAAGCTCAGTTTTGGAGTCCCGTGGTCCGTCTGTGACTGAACACACAGCGCTTTACCTCCGCAGACAGGCTTTTGAGGCACTAAAGTCACGTCTAATGATCTAGAACAAATTCAACTGAGCTTTACACCGAGTCCTAACCAGCCGTGACACAATGCGTTACTAGCATCAGGTAATCTGTCAGAAAGTGAAAATGCTGTGTGACTGAATAATTACAGCCGGTCAGAACATATTGGCTGGTTTTGCATTTTTAAAATTGATTTGGAAGTTTTTTTTTTTTGCTTGTGTGTGTATAAATATGGCTTCTGATGTAGTATTGCTTTATACATCATCATCATTATTATTATATAAGTATTTTATAATATACACTAGGTCGGGGTCAGAAAGTTTTTTATTATTTTTGAAGAAGTCTCTTATGCTCACTGAGACTAAGTCTGCATTTATTTGATAAAAAATACAGTAAAAACTGAAATATTATTACAATTTAAAGTGTTTTCTGTGTGAATATAGTAAAGTGTAATTTATTCCTGTGATCAAAGCTGAATTTTCAGCATCATAACTCCAGTCTTGATCACATCACTGTCACATGATCCTTCAGAAATCAGTATAATATAATACTAATAGAACAAAAACTTGCAAATATATATATTTTTTTGCTTGTGTGTATATAAAAATGGTGTCTGTCTGATGTAGTGTGTGTATAATTGCTTTATATATCGTCATCATTATAATTATATAAGTATTTTATAAATATACACTAGGGTCAGAAAGATTTTAAAATTTTTAAAGATGTCTCTTTTGCTCACTAAGTCTGCATTTATTTGATAAAAAATACAGAAAATTCACTAAAATATTGTGAAATATTATTACAATTTAAAATAGGTGTTTTATATGTGAATATATATATATAGTAAACTAATTTATTTCTGTGATCAAAGCTGATTTTCTGCATCATTACTCCAGTCTTCAGTGTCACATGATCCTCCAGAAATCACTATAATATGATGATGATGATGCTCAAGAAACATTTATTATTATTATCAATGTTGAAAACAGTTGTGCTGCTTAGTCCTTGAAACATTTTTTCCTCAATAGAAAGCTAAAAACAGCATTTATGTGAAAATATTTTTTTGTGACCATATAAAAGTGTTTAGTTTCACTTTTGAATTTTGCATCACTAGATCCCAATGCATCCTTGCTAAATTAAAGTATTAATTGAACTTTGTAAACTAGCAGCGTATAGTGAATGTTTTTAAATTATTATGATTATTTATTTTTATTAAGAAAAGCATCTCAAGCACAAGCATCAGATTGTTACACAAGAAAATGGAAGAAAGAAAGCACAAATTAAACAAGCATAATAAATGCTCACATATGAATAAACAAAATCACAGTAACATATACATATAAACAAATAAATAAATAAAAAATTAATACAAAAAAGTTTTATCCAGAGCTTGTCTCCTTAAAATAATCTAAAAATGGGCTCCAAGATTTCAAGAATTAAAAAAAAAAATTATTTATATAATAGTTGTATGAAGCTATGAAGCTTGTGAATAAGAGAATAAGAGAACAGCATTTTTTTTCACCAGAAGGTGGCAGTATGGGACCTATGAAAAATGTGTGTGTGTGTGTGTGTGTGTGTGTGTGTGTGTGTGTGTGTGTGTGTGTGTGTGTGTGTGTGTGTGTGTGTGTGTGTGTGTGTGTGTGTGTGTGTGTGTGTGTGTGTGTGTGTGTGAGAGAGCTCAGTGACTCCAACTGGGTGGGGGGATTTATCTGATAAATGCATAAATAAAACTGTATAACTTAAAGATTGCAGCTCTGTGCTGTCGGAGGTAGCCTAATCCGCAGCCCATCTTTCCTGGCAGAAAAATTGAGTATTCATTGTGGAAATGATCTTGTAGATTAACTCGGCCTCTGGCGGAGCTGCACTGAGAATGGATTATCCATTTAGGCTGTTTGTAAGTTTGTGTTTTGTACATGAACGGAGCGTTACGACTTCACCTCCGTGGCAGGAGTGATATATTTTTAAGTTGATTTCAGGTTTGTGACAGAGGAGGGGAGGTGTGTGTGTGTGTGTGCCACAGTTAACAGCATGCGGACCAAGAAAAATGAAGGCTTTCAGGGATGTCGTCAGTCAAGCGACGTGCCCGGCATCCTAATGTGCTTGCGGTGTGATTTTTATTTTCTCTCTTCTTCATTTTCCTGAATTTGATGTTATATAACGGCAGACCGTGCTGAAAGCAATCTCAAACCAGTGTGAGCTAGTTTTCTCCTGTCTGATTGCTGGTTTAAAGAGGTTTTGGGGGATTCTCAGCTGGTCAGGTTGCAGGTTTAGGTTTTTGCAGGGGAGTGTGTGTAGACATGCCAAGAAGTGACTGAAAGGAAGAGAAAATGATGGACTACTGTTATTATAAAGCCTGTATGTGCCTCTCTTGTACCATTGACTCTTTAAATGCTGTAATGTATTAATCAGGCTGGATTAAGCCTGTCTGGCACACACTCTTTAGTAGTTAAACATGGGAAACGACAGTGTAAATCTTAACCTCATCATCAACCTGCCCGGTCCCATCGCCAAGCGTGTGAATGGCAGTCTTCATATTAAATTTTTCCACATTTGAAGAATCAACCACAATTAGGCGTATTTGCTTGATATCCAAAATTGTTAATCCTATTTTTGGACTTTTTTTGGCAAGCTGGATTCGTCTCTTGTGGCTGCTTAGCAAGTTGGGATATGGAGAACTACATATTTTCAAAACCGACCGGTCGATGAATTGGTCTTAGCGAGTCCTGTGTAATTAGGTGGGTTTCACCTGACCCAGTTACGTTTTTATGGTTTGTGTATAGGCCTATGGAACAAAATTTTTTCTAAAAATGTTCATGATGATAAATGAGAAAAATATCAAGAAAAAAAAACAGGTTTAATTTTATTTCAGGTAGCTTGAAAAAAATAAATGATAGCTAATCTGGCTGACAAAATAGTTTTCTGTATTGAAATAAGTATGGAAAAGCTATTTTATTTTAGCTTCATAAGGTGGTAAAAAGCCACAATAACAAAATATAACCAATAAATGTTATTATTTTGGGTCGGTACAGTTGCCTTAGAGCGTTAAAATATGTGGGTCAAATTGACCCGCGAACATCACGAACGTAATAGTAATTTTGTTTGTATATGTCAAAACACATCAGCATGTTGAAACTTTGCATGCATGTTCATGATGATAAATGAGAAAAAGTCACAAAATATCAAGAAAAAAACCCGGTTAACCAGTATTTACAACAACTAAAAATCGAAACGGGTCAAATTGACCCGCAACATAACACAAGGGGTTAATTAATATTACTCCGTACTTAAATATATAATTACACTGTAACAATGACACCTTAAAATTAAGTGTAACCAAACAATGTAATAATTTAAGGCAGAAACAATGAGCTCATTGATAATGCTGAATGCTAAAAAAAAGAAATCATCTCACATATCGTCGTACATAAACCCTGTTGAGTTGACATCCCAAATGTCTCCAAGTTATCTGATATGAGAGGTGACTGCATTTCAGAAATGTACATATACAAATCACAGTTAGATAAAAATGTGGTAAACAATTCAATAATTTATGCAACAACAAAAAATGCATTTAAACAAGGTAATAATTTAAGGCAGAAACAATAAAAAAACACATATCGGTCTTCTAGTGCACACAAACCCTGTGTCAGAGTCCCTGTAGAGTTAGCATCCCAAATGTCTCCAAGACCCGGTTGCATGCGCGCACTTGTCGTCTCCGAGCGGGTTAAGTGTGTCTTGCGGGGACGGTAAGCAGTGTTGTGAAGTTTACAGCACGGCCTAATGAGTTTTTGCTCATCAGAGCGAGCTCACGCGGGCCTGACGAGGGCGGAGCGCGGCCCGTGGCGAGGATTAAAGCCGCGGTTAATCTCCGGTTACATCAGATCAGGCGAGTGGCGCTTCACTGCCCCCCCGGGCCTCGCTCTCTCACTGCGAACACACACATATTTACTTTAAAATGCATTGCTCTGCAGCTCGTCTCCACCACAAGTCAAGTCACCTTTATTTATACAGCGCTTTTTACAAAACAGAGTGTTTCAAAGCAGCTTTACAGAGATAACAGGAGAATAATGCAACAAAGTTTGTTTCTGTTAGAAAATAGCGTCACTGTCCATCTTAAGTAAGCTCAGTGATGGTTAATTTTTGTTGTACAAAAGTTATTTATTTAGTTCATTTATATATGTGACCCTGGACCATAAAACCAGTATTATGTTTTTTTATTTTTAAATTGACATTTATACATCATCGCTTTCCATTGATGTGTGGTTTGTTAGGATAGGACAATATTTGGTCGAGATACAACTATCTGTAACAACAATCTGGAATCTGAGGGTGCAAAAAAATCTAAACATTGAGAAAATCTCCTTTTAAAGTTGTGCATTTATGTTCACGATTGTGCTGCATTCACTCATAAAAATACATGTTTTATATATTTACGGTAGGAAATTTACTAAATATCTTCATGGAACATGATCTTAATATCCTCATGATTTTTGGCATAAAAGAAAAATCTATAATTTTGACCCATACAATGTGTATTGTTGGCTATTGCCACAGATATACCCGTGCGACTCCAGACTGGGTTTGTGATCCTGGGTCACACACACACACACACACATATATATATATGTCATTCAACAATCCAGGGGTGGGTTTCCCGAAAGCATCGTTAGCCAACTATGATCGCAAGTTCCGTCGTTATCAGCAGTTCAAAGATTTGGTGTTTCCCGAAACCATCGTTCCAACGAACGTTCGCAAACAGCATCGCAGACTTGTGTGGTTGGAACGACAGACCCGAGCTGTGTTTAGAAGCATAGTTTCTAGTTTTACATGAGATTTAGACTGAATAAATCATTATATTTAGCAAAATAAGCAAGCTGACATTCATTACAACCCGTATTTTTTATTTAGAATACATACAAATGTAATTTAAGTTTTCTAGTTTGTCAAGAGATTTAAAGCACCGTTTTTGAAGACTGCGCATGTGCGAACGTGCTCTACTATGTAAGAACGAGGCAAATATTGAGTCTGGTAATAAAGCAAAGTAACTGAGAAAAATTTGAAATGGTCTTCAGATGCCATGTCTGTAACTTATATGACGAAATCTAGCGTTAATTCGATCTCAAACAGATTAATTAAAAAAAGTTATTAGTCCACCACGTGCGAGACGTCATAAACCAACGTGGTTGAACGATACTTTGCGACATACGGTTTCGGGAAACAGTCGTGACTAGCTAGTTGATTTCTCCAACGATGCATCGTACTATAGTAGTTAAGCAGTGAGCTATAGTTGTACGGGAAACGCACCCCGTTCTGTTCTCATATAATGGTGTCAATGCAGGCATATTAATAATATTGTTGAATAAAAAATGCTGGGTTGCTAACCCAGCAATTGGGTTAAAATTTTAAATTGCATATTTGATCCAACGTTTGGGTTAGTCCATATTTGACCCAAAATTGGGTTAAAACAACCCAGTATTTTTTAGAGTGTAAGTTAAATGTCCCCAACTAAGCAAGACAAAAGCCAAAGGCGAAGAAGGCGACAGTGGCGAGGAACCAAAACTCCCATCAGTGACAGAATGGAGAAAATACGTTGTGAGAAACCAGACTCAGTCGCTCAGTGTTCCTCTGGCCAACGCACGAACAGTGTGTGTTTATGATTCAGACAGCATTATAGGTCAGAAGTCAGATTGGATATAGGGCCATAACAAACCCTTATTTTTCATTTCCACCCCTCCAGCAACGTCTTTTCTCCGCATGTTTTCTCCATCTGTCCTGGAGGAAGATTCCAGGACTGCATCTCAGCCCGAGGCGAAGCTAATTCAGGTCAGGGTTAGTGTAAAGCATGTGTCTGTTTACGGCAGATGTTTGGGTATGTTTGTCTACTAATGGCACTAACCACTGCGTTCGCATCCATTTCCATCTTTCCATTTATAAATTTCACCCCAAGACATCTCATTTCGACTCTGCCATTAGCATATTTCAGCCTGTGTTATTGTGCATCACTCAGTGACTGTTTACTTCCTGTGATTTGTTTCTATTAGGCGGTCAGCATCACAGAAATGATCCTGGCTTTCCTCGGGATATCAGATTAGACGCCCTCCGCTTTGGACGACGTGTTGGTTAGCCTCGCGCGATCGGGGGGGGGGGCCGTTGTAGCGTTCGTCACACACCTCATCAGCCGTTCCCAATCCAAGCACAAGTGTTATTCACATAGCAGCCCAAATTGATGTCTCACCTCTTGCATTTGCATGCTTTCGTGAGAGTATAAGGAGATGTCTGGGCCAAGGTGTTTGGCAGGCTTGGGATTTGAGCGTTTCAATGGGTGCGCATGTCTGTGTCAGGAGATAAAGTTATCTGTGTCGCACACACACACACACACACTGCGAGGAGACTGTGTGGTAAAGTGGAGGTGGTGTGGGACACTAAAAGGGTTTGTTTCGCGCAGGAGCAACAAAGTGGATGAAAACGCTAATGCCGCTAATGAGTCTCTTCTCGCCCGACAACACCTCCTCATCCGACTCCTCCGCATCCCCTCGCTCCGAGAGGCTTGTACACACAGCAACCGAGACAAAGGTGAGCGCCGGCAGGAGAATCGAGGACAAGGGGCGACTGTGCGAGTTGGGGATAATAGGAGTGATGCAGTTCACTGGTTTCAAGTTGAAAAGCCAGTTTAAAAAATGCTTCCAATCACTTCTTTAGTTCACCGAGGATGCATTACATTTATTAGAAGTAACACTGATAATGTTACAACATATTTCTATTTACAATAAATGATGTTCGTTGGAAATTTCTTTGGTTTCCACAAAATATATGAAGCCGCAAAACTGTTTTCAACATTGATAATAATCAGAAAATGCAGCAAATCATCATATTATCCTGATTTCTGGAGGATCATGTGACACTGAAGACTGGAGTAATGATGCTGAAAATTCAGCTTTTATCACAGGAATAAATTACACTTTACTATAGTTTAAATTGTAATAATATTTCACAATGTTACTGTATTTACTATGTTTTTAAATCAAATAAGTGCAGCCTTGGTGAGCAATAGAAACTTCTTTTAAAAGCATTAAAAAATCATAACCACAAACTTTTGAATGATAGTGTGTATGTTTAGGAGAAAATACCCTCTAAAAATTTCCGATATTGACAATTATGTAATTTGGTTAAATTATCACTAACAGATTTAGTTAGAAATGTTGTGTATTCATAATACAGTTCATATATTTAATAATATATTAACAATTTTAGCAATATATTGTAATTACATATAAAAAATGGAACTAACTTAACTAACTAACTAGAAGCTACAGATTCTTTTTTACAGATTGATAACATGAGAGATGATACTTTTCAGTAAGTTGTTCTGTAACTTTCAATATACCTTCTGATGCTAATTCATGTTTTTTTGCATATAACTAGTAAAGCGGTGTGGTCACGACAAAATTTTGCAAACAAAAAGGTCCATTGTCTATTGTCAATAATGTAGCGATGTAAGATTCAAGTTTTTTTTTTTTTGCTTTCAAAAAACTCAGTGCAACTTTTGACTAAAAATGTCAGAGCACATACAAAATGCGGCAACTAAATATTTACCAGTAATAGATCGAGCATCTGATGTTTAGCATGTGAATGAGGACACACTTCATGAGCAAACTGTGTCTGTGACATACGGTGCACATGATCTTGTAAAACAGCCTCATGTTCTTTGCTTGTTATATGATCATGTAGAGCAATCATTGAATGAAGTGACTTCCATGTGACATTCAAGGGCTTTTTCAAAGGTAAACCCATTTGCTTTTGAGAGATGGAGGTGAAAGAAGAAGCATTTCCCATCACTTTAGAGTGCTCCTTACCGCAGGTTATGCTCAACCAACGGCAAGGTTGCGTTGGCCTTTGGTATAAGTGGTTTTCAAGATTATTATTATTTTTTATTTATTTTTTTTAACTTTTGTGTACGTTTTCGAGGTACTTTTTAAAAAAAATTTTATAATGTAGTATGCCTGTCGTTTGTAACTTAGATGCCATGTTACTTTAGAAATCAGACCCATACAAGGACAATTAAACTGACCATTTGTAGAAAAATTAACTGGAGAAATTGCAATGCTCAGTATGATTGTAGGAGACAAAGTCCCGCCTCAGCTCAATGAGCCAATACATGTTTACCATCACATGACTTCTGAGCTGGAATATGCATTCACATTAGCTGGACAAAACTGAAAAATATTTATATTTTTAGCCTGATTTGTGCCAATGAAGCAAGACTATTGTTGTCAAAATTAAAAAAAATCCCTGTGTTGTCAATAATTGTATCCCTTAAAACTAATCTTTGATCAACTAAAATTACATATTTCCTTGAAAAAAAAATTTGTTCTTAAAATATCTTGAATGTAACTCGATCATATCAGATATGAGCACAATGTGAATTTTTTTTTCCAAATTAAGTAAATGTCAGTGATGTATTTTATGGTTTTAGTGTAAATTTTATTTACAGTACATCAAATACATACATCATTTTAAGTCCCCTGTAGTCAATAATTTTATCCCTTAAAGTTCATATTTGATCACCAAAATTACATATTTAAATTTTTTTTTCCTTCAAATTTTTTTTTATGCCTTAAGATATCTTGAATGTAACTCGACACCCTTGCCTCATTTAGTATGCGCGGTTCTATGAATATGCAAATGAGCCCCGCCTCCACTCACTCAGCTCAGAGATCCACTGGATGACGATCACACGTTGATCTGATTGGTTACAAGGTAGTTTGTGACGTCCAGTGATTTCAAACCGTGTTTTTGAGACTGTCTTTGGTTCACTGCAGTTTTAAGCAGAAAATACTCAGCAATGCTGTCCACTTATGAACTTACACATGATTTGTCTTAAAGCGTATAAAAAAAAATCACATAGACATAATAAAAGTTGGATTTTCACCAATTTTCACATGCTTAGTTAACAGTTTTAGACATTTAGATCTTCAGGTAGATAGAAGTTGCACATTCATTGCAAAAAAAAACCCAGCTGTTAAGAGTAAACGCATGAATTTGTGATCCTAAAATTGAAAAGCTTTTTAATAATGAATAAGAATTTGATTGCTGTAACTGCTGCAGTAGTAATGGGCCTTATGCTATTCTGCCATGGGTTCGCTTGTGGAAAATGATGATTTACACAGGACTGTGTGGGTCTGGGATTCTGTCGAGACGGTGTCGAGATGAAGCCGCCAGAGCAGATGCTTCAGCAGATGGAGTGTACAAACTCTAGTCCATTTCTGGGTTGCTTTGTGGTTTAATGTATTATGGTCTGTACGTAGAGAATTAGACATGGTGGAGGTTGGCAGCTCATTTCACTGGAGAGGAACAGAGACGGTGAAGGTTTTGGAGGTTTTGAAGTCACATTCCTAAGACGAGATCGAGACCAACTTGTGTTTTGAGACCCAGATTAAGGCCATGTTCTTTCCAAGGTTAATTCAGATCAGGAACACTGTAAAAAATATATTTTTTAAAAAAATTCACTCAAAAAAACAAACAAACAAACTGTTGAACAAACTTTTCCACGAAATTGAATTACATTTTTCCAACAAAATCTAGTTTGTTTGAAATTATTTGTTGTAATCTTGTTGTATGAACTTAAATTAATTTAGTCAATCCTGCTAGATAAAGTTTAGTCAGGTTAGTTTTTGTCCTGCCTAAAATTGGCACATTTTTATTTTAGCTGATTTGACTCCACAATCAAATCTAATGCTGGATGTTACTAGTGTTCTATTTAATTAAAACCACTTTTTACAGAATAATATTAAATATTACTTATGCAGTTCTGCGAGTGAGGTTTAATGCAAATAAAATGTACCCTCGCCACTCTTCTGCATAATGGTAACCACAAAATTCAAAAACATTACAGAAAGTCCTCTAAGTTTCTAACATAACTGAACATTAAACACTAACATTAACTAACAACACATTTCCATTTACTGAAAAACATATAAAATAACACTTTAATCCCTAAATTTATGCAGTCCCTTGCAAAGCATGCTGGGAACTACAGATCCACCGCCCAGTTAGATGTCAACAAAAATGATTGATGTTGTTTTCACACAAATTAATTAAGTAAACTTCCGTTTTAAATATATTAGGTTGATTGAACACAATTAAATTAAGTTGTGACAAAATATTAAACAATCTTGTTACTTTTGCTTATTTTAATTAATTAAATTTAACAAGAGGCCAAAATTCATTTTTGAGTGTTGTCTAGTCACCTGATGCACGATATATCCGCCCGATATACGATGTTATTGTTATCGGCCCGAAAAGAAAATTTGGCAAATATATTAAAGCTGATAAATAATGTATTATTTCCTTCAGCTGAGACACTTAAGATGCTTATAACGCTAGTATATGCGGCATATAATAGGTAAAAGTAAATCGCTAGTTAATACCACTAACAAGGCTCAAAATAGCCTCACACTAACACGGTAGCATAATGAGGGTCCCTACATGCAAACCGAAGCATTGAGAACTGTTAAGTGTTCAGACAGTTTAATAAGAAGATACTTTATAAAGACATTACATTACGCGTATACAGGCAGGAGCCATCTTGGAAAACAGTCTCGAACAGGCGTTCGTGGCTCGACTAGTAGAGACTATTTTCCAAGATGGCTCCTGCCTGTATACGCGTAATGTAATGTCTTAATAAAGTATCTTCTTGTACTTTTACCTATTATATGCCCCATATAAAAGCACTATGAGCTAATCAGTTTTTAGAGATAAAACTCTTTACATTCGATTATCGTGAAAACGCATCCCAGAGAACGATCGACTCTGTAACTCAAAGATCAACAAGCACACTTTTATGTGCTCTAAGATAAATGTTGCTTTTAACCTTACTGTGAAGTTATACTAGTTTTATGCTGGTTTAGGTTATGATATCGGTCCTAATTGTTGATACGCTAGCACACACTGCTAATAAATACAACTTCATACTCGCGTAGTCCGTTTGCTTTGTAATAACGATTATAGAAGTGAATAGAGACCCAGCTTTGCATGAACAGTGTTGCTCCTGATATTGTGAGTCCCAGCCTCCGTCTCCATTAGGATATGCGGTGGGCAGAGGTGTCAAAAGTATTCACATTCATTACTCAAGTAGAAGTACAGATACTAGGGTTTAAAATGACTTCTGTAGAAGTTGAAGTATCAACTCAAGCTTTTTACTCAAGTAAAAGTGTAAAAGTACATGGTTTCAAAACTACTTAAAGTATAAAAGTAAAAGTAATGCAAGGCAAAAAAATGCCATTAAGGACAAAAGCTTAGACCGCGCCAAAGGGGCCTATAGTGCACCCCACCTCCTCAAACATTCTAAGGCCATAATGACTATAATGTTAAATATATTAAAATGTAAATGTTGAAAAACTTGTGAGGCACTAGGCTATAGCTGTATAATAGGTATACCTGTTTCAGCCACATATAAGGATTTCGGATATTGCCATCTTTGTGGGGATATTTTGACACTATAATGGTTGCGCGCACACACACACTCTCTCTCTCCCACACACACACACACTCTCTCTCTCCTCTCGCTCTCACACACACACGCACGCACTCTCTCTCTCTCTCACACACACACACACACTCTCTCTCTCTCTTCTCTCTCTCCACACTCTCTCCTCTCTCTCTCTCACACACTCTCTCTCTCTCTCTCTCACACACACACACACACTCTCTCTCTCTCTCACACACACACACACACTCTCTCTCTCTCTCACACACACACACACACACACACTCAGTCTCCCTCTCACACACACTCGCTCTCTCACACACACGCACACACTCTCTCTCTCCTCTCTCTCACACACACACGCGCGCGCACGCACACACACACACTAACGATTATGTTTGCCACTTATCCCGCGATTGTCATACAGTAGGCAATATTGTAAAAACGGCTGTCCCCAAAGCAATATTTGACGCGATTTGCCCCGTATTCTTGAGCACAAAACTGTTGATTAATTTCTCCCTCGCTTACCGCATCTACAGTAGGTTTCCTTCGGAGGAGTTTTGCCGCTTCGCACAAACCAAATGTAACTACAGCGCGCCGCGCGGGCCGCGGACAGCCTCTCACAAGTTAGAAAGAAAACACAAAGCCAATCAGTTTAGCGATGTGTGTTCAGGAGGCGGGACTCAGATCTATTGTATAATTGGCCATTTTTTGAACGACGACAAGCCAGAATGAAAACAAGCGGGAATGAAAACAAGCAGAAATTAAATAGGAGTAACGAGGCTATTTTTAAAATGTAAGGAGTAGAAAGTACAGATAATTGCGTGAAAATGTAAGGAGTAGAAGTAAAAAGTCGGCTGAAAAATAATTACTCAAGTAAAGTATAGATACCCAAAATTTCTACTTAAGTAATGTAACGAAGTATTTGTACTTCGTTACTTGACACCTCTGGCGGTGGGTCAGTTTTTGACTGTGACCGTGATGATTTTTCCTCTATTTGGATGCCTTGTTGTTGCTGGCGTTTCACCGTATGTCTTGAATAAAGCCTGCAAACGCATATTGCAGCCACTTTTGCCTACTTCTATCGGACACTTTATTTGCTGCTTTATAAAAGTTTGATAAAATTTCAGCAGGAAGAGCCATCACAGCATAAGCTTGATACCAAACCAGAGCCCAGATGAAGTTGACGGACGTAGCAACAGTAACTAAGGGGGGGCGGGGCTTAGCCAAAGGTGAATTGTCCTTTAACATTTACCATTGCGTACCATTTTGAATATCAATCATGATTAATCATCAAAAAAAGGGGTCAGACTAGTGCCCACGGTGCAACACACACCAAAATCTATGGTGTGTGTCAGGGCCTTTAAGAACATTGAGTTTTTTTTGTAGTTCATAAGCGTCCAAGACTTTATTCAAGGCTTTAATAGCTTGTTCTGGGATCTTTCTAGTGATTCCTGGCAATAAAACGCCCTGTTTCTGGGGCACTCAACCCTAGCTTGTGTTCTCCAAGGGTTCTGACGGACTTTTTTTGGCCTTGTCTTGTTGGCCTTGACGTGAGTTGGCTGACTTTAAAGGCCCAAAGTTCTCCAAAGAACCGTGTTTATCGCCACAGGAGCTCCTCCCTGCCGTCCTCACCACAGGCTGTTCACTAGCACACTGTGTGCTGTGTGTGATTCACCACTTTATTTTTGTGGGACCCCCTTGTGTCAGAAAATAGGGCGTCTGACAGAAAGCGGCAACTAAGTGATGGATATGAGCTTCTCGCTGAGGCTCACTTTGGTCGCGCTCGGCAAGACATCAGCATCAGGTTATCTCTTTAACATCGGGGAATCAGACTTCCGGACAGCCTGGATCTCTCCAGTTCCTATTTTAGGGAAATGCACTATTTTATATTTCTGTTATGGTTCTGAAAAATGCCATTTTCAAGAACAGTTTATATTTTATGAATCTAAATATGTCAAGTAAAAAATGTATTAAATTATTTTTTCCTTACACTTTGAATACATGTGAGCGTACACAATACACATCTTAAAAAATATTTGTCAAGGTAAAACATTTTTTTTAAGTCACATACATATACCATATCATAATATATATACATATACATCATATATATGGGGAATCACACTACATGACATTTCACAATCCGACTTAACCTTGCCTTGTCATTAAAAAAAGGGAGATTATTTGATATTTTAAGCAACTTATTGACCTATGATACCATTTGCTGTTTTTTTGTTTTGTTTAATGCATGGTGCTTTAACCATATGACTTTGATTTGGCGAGCAAAAATGTCAAATTCTAAAATTTTCAGAGAAGAAATTTTGCTAAAATAGTTTTTTTTTTAAACATTATTACAAAGATTTCTATTTCAAATCAGTGCTGGTTTTTTTTGGTACTTTCTATTCTAAGTATCACGGTTTCCACAAAAATATGAAGCAGCACAACAGTTTTCAACACTGATAATAATCATAAATGTTTCTTGATCATCAAATCATCATATTATATACTGATTTCTGAATGATCATGTGACACTGAAGACTGGAGTAATGATGCTGAAAATCAGCTTTGATCACAGGAATAAATTACACTTTACTATATATTCACATAAAACAGTTATTTTCATTTGTAATACTATTTCTACTGATCTACTTTTGATAAAGTAAAGGCAGCCTTTGTGAGCAGAAGAGACTTATGATAAAATATGTTACCAACTTCAAACTATGAATCGTTTATGAATTGCATTTTTTAATATATTTTTAATAAATTGATATGAACCTTTTAGCCTTCCTGCTCATCCCTGCTTTCAATCTATAGCTGTGCATATGCAGATTTTTTTCTGCATTTCTTCACATATTTTGACAGATCCATCTCTGTTATTCTTTCCCACAGTGATCAGTGTTAAAGTCCCCCTGTAGTCAATCATTTTTTCCCTCAAAAATAATCTTTGATCACTAAAATGACATACAAGCGTTTTTTCCCCTGAAAAAAAAAATTCTTCACGCCTTAAAATATCTTGAATGTAACTCGACACCCTTGCCTTATTTAGTATGCGCGGTTCTATGAATATGCAGATGAGCCCCGCCTCCACTCACTCACTCACTCACTCAGAGATCCACTGGTGGACGATCACACGTTGATCTGATTGGTTACAAGGTAGTTTGTGACGTCAGAAACACCAGCGATTTCAAACCGTGTTTTTGAGACTGTCTTTGGTTCACTGCAGTTTTAAGCAGAAAATACTCAGCAATGCTGTCCACTTATGAACTTACACATGGATTGTCTTAAAGCTCATTAAAAACACCACATAGACACATAAACAACATAATAAAAGCTTGACTTTCACCACAGGGGGACTTTAAGTTCCTTATATACATATTTTATTTCATTGCATAAACAATTTTTTTAATGGTTTTAGTTAACTATAATAACCATGGTGTGATATTGAATCAAAACAATAAGCGTGTGGAAGCTCAAACCAAGGGTTTATCTCTCTCTCTTTCTCCATCTCAGCAGAAATATGATTGACAGGTGGGCGGGGCTTGTGATGTGCTGTATATGATTCCTCTGGTGTGATTATGAGTAACGCAGAGAGAGATACAGCGAGCAGCCTAGCAGAGAAAAAGGCCTCAGGACATCATGCTATTAAACACCGGGCACGTATCGACACTGTCTTTGACTTTTACAGGCCATGACAAGCTTAAGACCTTAGACAAACAGCCTGGAATGTCTCCTGATTGATCAAAATTCAATTTATGCTGTATTTTATGAATTATGGAAACCACTAGCACGCTTGTTTGTTTTATTTGGCCCACTGATTACTTGCTTGTTTGTGTGTTTACATGTGATTGCCTGCAGATTTACAAGCTTTAATCAGCACTGAAGGAAGAGCTCACACTAGATGGCGCCGTTGCTCTACACCTAAACCAGCTTTCTGTGCGATTTTATTCTGAACTTATGCTTCTCATCTCGTGTATATTGGTGCAGGTATGACCTCAGCGTCGACGTGTCTGCTATTTCTGTATGTTCTCATCAATAGGATAAATATAGTGCACAGGCGACACTGAACGGATGCTGTGACGTGATTGTAGGCTCAAGAAAAAAGCCAGAAGACAAGAGAAGGTCAAGGTTTTTGAGCTCTGGTCTTCAGAATCAGAAACCCTGTTCATTATGAGCTGATAATGCAATATCCTTATGGAAACGTATAGTCTTCTCATAGAAATGTCAAGTATGTGAGGCTAATTTGAACAGCTCATGCGTATATCCAACATGAAAACAAGAAATGAGGCTTTTGAAAGCCCTTGAAAGACAGAATGAACATTGCTTATAACATTTCCTTTTGCGTTGCACAGAAATACATAATGCATTTCAAACGACACGAGGGTGAGTAAATGATGGGAGAATTTTCTACAGATTGATAACATCAGTTGTTGATATTAGAGTTTTTTTATTTTATGGCATCAGGTGATATTGGATATTTAATTGTGCATGCTAATTTCTTTTTTTTCTTTTCATTTTACTTTTTTACATTTACCTTTGCCACCATCCAATGCTCACTTAATATCACTAACTCAATAATTGTAATTTTTCACAATATTAATGTTTTTATTGTATTTTTGATTAAATAAAGCATCTTGGTGAGACATATATATATAAAAAAAATCATATCGATATTATTATTATTTTTATATTGCTTTTTTTTTTTTTTTTTGGACTAAATATTATAGAATTTTACTGTGGTCTAAAATAATATTGGTATTGGTCAGAAATGTAATACTGTTGCATTCCTTGAGATTTGATTCCGGGTGAATCTTTAATTTGCATGCGGTTCGAGTGCAGAAGCAGGTCTTCACATGTTTCCCAGAGACCTGACAAGCTGTCACTGTCTGAGTTTATCTCACACGTCTGGGACACAGGAGCCTTGTCTCAGAACAGGAGGAAATAAATGAAGAACAGGACCAAGAGATGGAGATCAAGAGTGAGACGGAGACTCTCATTAGCGCTCCAGGAGCCGGTCACATGATTGTTTATTTATTAATTTACCATCCATCCATCCATCTCATCCATCCATCCATACATCCATCCATCCATACATCCACCATCCATCCATCCATACATTCACCATCCATCCATCCATCATCCATCCATCCATCTCATCCATCCATACATCCATCCATCCATCCATACATACATCCATCCATCCATCCATCCATCCATCCATCCATCCATCCATCCATACATCCATCCATCCATCCATCCATCCATCCATCCATCTATCCATACATCCATCCATCCATACATCCATCCATCCATCCATACATCCATCCATCCATCCATCCATCCATCCATCCATCCATACATCCATCCATCCATACATCCATCCATCCATCCATCCATCCATCCATCCATCCATCCATACATCCACCATCCATCCATCCATCCATACATCCATCCATCCATCCATACATCCATACATCCACCATCCATCCATCCATCCATCCATACATTCACCATCCATCCATCCATCCATCCATACATCTCATCCATCCATCCATACATCCATACATCCATCCATCCATCCATCCATACATCCACCATCCATCCATACATCCATCCATCTCATCCATCCATCCATACATCCATCCATCTCATCCATACATCCATCCATCCATCCATACATCCACCATCCATCCATCCATCCATCCATCCATCCATTCACCATCCATCCATCCATCCATCCATCCATCCATCCATCCATCCATACATCCACCATCCATCCATACATCCATCCATCTCATCCATCCATCCATACATCCATACATCCATCCATCCATCCATCTCATCCATCCATCCATCCATCTCATCCATCCATCCATCCATCCATCCATACATTCACCATCCATCCATCCATCCATCCATCCATACATCCATCCATCTCATCCATCCATACATCCATCCATACATTCACCATCCATACATTCACCATCCATACATCCATCCATCCATACATCCACCATCCATCCATACATCCATACATTCACCATCCATCCATCCATACATCCATCCATCCATACATCCATCCATCCATACATCCACCATCCATCCATACATCCATCCATCTCATCCATCCATCCATACATCCATCCATCCATCCATCTCATCCATCCATCCATCTCATCCATCCATCCATCCATCCATCCATCCATACATCCACCATCCATCCATACATCCATCCATCTCATCCATCCATCCATACATCCATCCATCCATCCATCCATACATCCATCATCCATCCATCCATCCATCCATACATCCATCCATCCATCCATACATCCATCCATCCATCCATACATTCATCCATCCATCCATCCATACATCCATCCATACATTCACCATCCATCCATCCATCCATCCATACATCCACCATCCATCCATCCATCCATACATTCACCATCCATCCATCCATACATCCATCCATCCATCCATCCATCCATCCATCCATACATCCACCATCCATCCATCCATCCATCCATCCATCCATCCATACATCCATCCATCCATCCATCCATACATCCACCATCCATCCATCCACCATCAATACATCCACCATCCATCCATCCATCCATCTCATCTGTTGGAAAAATATCTACTAGTGCCATGGTGGTGCAATTTTATTCAGCCTATAAATGTTTTATTAATAATCATTACTCATTTAAAATGTTCTATTTTATTGAGGAAAAACAAGTTCATTTTGAACATTTTATTCAGTTAATACATGTTTTATTAAAAAACTTTGTTCATTTGTGAAATGATTATTTATCTCAAATTATCATTCAGAATGTTCAGTTAAAAAAACAGGTTAATTTTGCACATTTTGAACATAAGTGTTTTATTAGTAATCATTATTAATTTGCTAATAATCATTGCTAATTATAATTTAAAATGTTCTGTTTTATTGAGGAAAAAACAGATTAATTTGTAACATTTTATTCAGCCAAAAAAATGTTATATTAATAATCATTATTCATTTGCTAATAACTAATTATCAATCAAAATGTTCTACTAAAAAAAAAAACAGGTTCATTTTGCACATTTTAACATTTTATTCAGCCAATAAATATTTTATTAATCGTAATTCATTTGTTTATAATCATTGAAGATTTATAACTAATTATCTTCATTGAGGAAAAAAACAGATTCATTTTGCACATTTTGCACATTTTATTCAGCCAATAAATATTTTATTAATAATCATTGCTCATTTGATAATACTCCTTAGCTAATTATCACCAATTATAATGTAAAATGTTCTATGTTATTGAGGAAAAACAGGTTCATTTTGCACATTTTATTCAGCCAATAAATATGTTATTAATCATAATTCATTAGTTCATAATCATTGATGATTTATCCCTAATTATCATTACAAAAATAAATTTTATTGAGGAAAAAAATAGTTTCTTGATCTACAGATTTTGGCATAATGATGCTTTCCATTGGTTTCTAAAATAAAACGTGTGTTCACGTCTCTCCCAGAATGCCTCTGGTCCCCGTCCCAAACGCGGCTCTTGATGTGTGTTTGTGGCCGTGGGGTGTCCCATTTGACATTTTAAGGTGCTCACGAAAGGCACGACGTGCCCTTTTACACTGGACGATTACCCAGCAGGCCATGCTTCAAACAAAGTGTAAACTGGGGTGCCATTTGGGACGGGGCCTATGTGAGCGCATGCTAGGGACAGAACGAGCCGTTTAGCACAACGCAGGCCTGTTTTAAATATATATATATATATATATATACGCCTTTGAGACATTATAAATAGTCACATGGTGAGCTGTCAGCTGACTCATGCTGTTCTCTTTCTTTATTACTTTCGTTTGAGGTCGTGTTATGGTCACTTTTAAATGAGCACAGTTGTAGATGATATAGGAGAAATATCGGACTGTTCCTGTGAAAGAAGGAAAGAAGGATTGAAAAGTACATTGGGTTTCATTTTGGTTAATTTGGATACAAAATGCATGACTAAAAATGACATTTTTCAGAAGTAAATCACTATAACATGGCATTTCTGTTAGATTGCTAACATGTTTCGAGTGTGTTGAGTGATTGTTTGCCCACCCTACAGTTGAGACTATTATATTCATGTCTTTTTTTTTCTGTTTTAGAGTTTGCTAGGTGAAAATTGTAAGTTTGGTTGCTTGGGAAAAAATAGCAGGTTTCTCCACAACAAGCCGCACGATGAGCGTATGAGCAGAAGCTATTACATGATGCACACAATCCAAAATACAGTTTTGACCTTTGTGTGAAGGAGGGCAGCGTCGATGCTGTTTAATTTAAAGCGTGTTTAATCTCCTCTGTTTTTAGTTGCACGTACTTTAACATTAGCGTTTAGAGACGGAGGCGTCTGCAGATCTGCGTTTTCGGCCTGATGTTTTTCTGTGTCTAAACCACCACATGTGAAGAAGTGTCCACAGAAGAAGTCAAAAAGTTACGGAGGTCTCGGATCTCGTGCAAAAAAATCTGCTGGGTTTGGCCTTGTTTTATATTTTTTTAGAGTGTTGTTTTTTTTCCATATGAAAATCCATTTAATTACAGGATGCCATCAGCTAGACTCTCATTATCTTGTTTTTTGTGTTGTTGTTTCAAGTGTTTTAGGGGGTTTGGGTTTGTGCATTTTACATCTCTTCTTTTTTCCTTTTTACATCTTTTTTTTCTTCTCATGCAACTCATTTGTCCTCGCAGAATCTGGTTTGGCCGTGCGCTGGAATGCACGCTGCGTTTGAAGTATCCCGTCGCTTGTTTCGGTCCCTCAAACCCTCTTCTAACACACATTTCCTCTCAGAGATGCGCTCCCCCAACGGATCAACCATTTCATTACTTTAATTCCTTCTTTTTTTTTGAGTTACCGTTGCCTTCCATCCTACGGCTAGTCTTCATATCGCAGATGTTTTCTCACGAGAGAAGACCTTCTTATTTAATGTGCCTTACGAGACTCTCGGGCTCTTTTAATAAAATGAAGCTCGTCCTCGACGTGTTTCCTCTGTTAATAATCCTGCTATCTCCCTTTTGCATTCGGGATGAAACCCAATGGCCTTTGAATTGTCAGAGGGAGTGTTTTCAGGACATCGGGATTCTGGCTTGGCACACGAGATGGAAACTGTTGTCCAGCTAAGCCGAGGAGTGAATGTGTCTGTGTTCGTACATTTATCGCTATCTGTAGTCGTTGGCTGGAAGTTTCCAGGGTTGACGCCGGGAATCCCAGCGCTCCAGAAATGCACGTTTATGTTGTACTGATCAACATTTGTATCTTGTCTTCTTAGACCTCTACAACATGCCTTTTGCAAGAGTGTTTACCAGTGTATATCAGCTTGTCAATAACTTCTTTTTACTAACATTGATCGTCATGATCTTTTACACACATAAGTTGTACAGGTGAAACTCGAAAAAGCATGCAAAATTTCAGTAATTCAACTTAAAAGGTGAAACTAATATATTAGGCCTATATAGACTCATTACATGCAAAGTGAGATATAATCAAAAATATCTTACTTTGCATGTAATGAGTCTATATAATATATTAGTTTCACCTTTTAAGTTGAATTACTGAAATAAATTAACTTTTGCAACCATATTCTAATTTTTCGAGTTTCACCTGTATGGTGCATGCATGACTTTACACTTTTGTTTGGGAGAAATAGTACAAAGTTTATCATCAATTTGACCATTCGCAAAGCCCCCGCCCCCCTTAGTTATTGTCGCTATGTCCGACAAGCTACGCCGCTCTCACACACACCATGTTCTCACGCAGTGAAAAACACATCGCGGAGCAGAGAGACACTGACACACACCGACAGACACAGACCAGGTTACTTTTCGGTTACTTTTGATATTAAACAAAGTCTCACCTTTCAAATTTGGTCATTTTTTAAAAGAAATGTAAATAATAAATAGTGTTTTGTGGCTCTTTAATGTGTGTGTCAGATCGCTGTGTCTCCTCAGTTAAAGCCGCTCGTGAACCGATCATCTCTTCCTTCTAGTTCATTTATAGCATCAAATAAACATGAATGAACATCAGAAGGAATGTTGTTTTAACCGCGGAAAGACGTCAGTACACTCCGCTTCTCAAGTTCAAATCCTCCGATGTTAATCTACTAACTCTCCTGACTGCTTTGTCCGACAAAATGGCGGATGGCGAAGTATGATTGGTCAGATCACCTGTCAATCAAGTTCCCTGCGAAGGGTCAATTCACTAAGAAGTGTTTTGTTTTTTTGCTCATAAGCTCATCATGCATTTGCTAGAACAAAAAATATGTGTTTTTACATGGCTCTGAAGCACAGAACTTGAGCAGACTGATATTTAATCATATGTGGATTTAAATAAGATTACCTTTGGTTGGCCTTAGTTATCCTAACTTTATCCTAAAATCCTTCTGAATATGAAGACATCCAAATATGAATGTGCTAAATTGTGAATATGGATTTCTAAAAGAATATTTTATATTATATAAAAGAGGATATTGACAGAGCTTTTTTTCATACGGCAAAAGCAAACATTTACCATGGTCAGCCAAGCTAAAATTCACTTTCAATTTTCACTTTTCTAAAATTCAAAATTCCTGAAATTAATTTCTGACATTATTTATACTTAAATATAGAATATATTTTTTTTATTGTAATTTTGTTTCTCAGATAAAGCATGCTTAATGACAATATTAATAATGTCATTATCAGTAGTTATTATAGTAATTTAATAATGATACATATATAATTCAAATAATAATTATATATATATAATATAAAAATAATTGTAATTATTGTTTATTATTATTTTTATCTTGTTTTATGCAGGTTTCTTGTTTTACACATGTTTTACTTGGAAACAAAGATATCAATTAAGAATAATATTATTATTGTTTTGCACTGTAATAACCAAAAACATTATCTTTGCTTAATTTTTTTTGTGGTGTATTCATAATTAAGTATTCATACTTTATTTTAATGTTGTAGTATTTGTTTTTGCATAATAATCTTCATATTGCATATTAGGCAAAATATCATAATCATAATAATATAAAATATTGATATTCACAGCTAAAATCCCACATTGGACATGATTTCCTCTGTAAGATAGTTCCCTCTCAGGGTTTGCATGTTCTCAGATAATAATCCAGCCTTCTGTTTTCTGTCTCTTCTCCTGTAGTTCAGTATCAGATGGAGATGATGAGGAGTTTGCGTCATGTAAACATCGATCATCTTCACGTGGGTTGGTACCAGTCCACCTTCTACGGGTCTTTTGTGAGCCGGGCTCTTCTGGACTCTCAGTTCAGTTACCAGCACGCCATCGAGGAGTCCGTGGTGCTCATATACGGTACGGGTTTCCTCGTCAGCCGGCGTGTGCTCAGAAAACACAATAATCTCAATTTATCAAAGTTTTTTTTATGTTTTTTTTTATTTGCAAGGGCATACATTACATTGATCAAAAGTGATTTATTTTGTTGCAAAAAAAATTATATTTCAAATAAATGCTGTTCTTTTGAACTTTCTATTTATCAAAGAATCCTTGGGGGGGAAATGGTCCACAAAAATATGAAGCAGCAAAGCAGTTTTTAACATTGATCATAATCAGAAATGTTTCTCGAGCTGCAAATCATCATATTATACTGATTTCTGAAGGATCATGTGACACTGAAGACTGGAGTAATGATGCTGAAAGATATTTCACAATATTGCTGTTTTACTGCATATATAATGCATATAAAGACAAAACATATATCGGTATAAAACTAAAAAAAATTCTGAAAATGCGAAAGATGTTCTAACCATTTAAAGTCAATTTGGACCATCTATCTATCTATCTATCTCTCTATCTCTCTATCTATCTATCTATCTATCTATCTATCTATCTATCTATCTATCTATCTATCTATCTATCTATCTATCTATCTATCTATCTATCTCTATCTATCTCTATCGTTCTATCGTTCTATCTATCTATCGTTCTATCTATCTATCTATCTATCTCTATCTATCTCTATCGTTCTATCGTTCTATCTATCTATCGTTCTATCTATCTATCTATCTATCTATCTATCTATCTATCTATCTATCTATCTATCTATCTATCTATCTATCTATCTATCTATCTATCGATCGATCGTTCTATCTATCGTTCTATCTATCTATCTATCTATCTCTATCTATCTCTATCGTTCTATCTATCTATCGTTCTATCTATCGTTCTATCTATCGTTCTATCTATCTATCTATCTATCTATCTATCTATCTATCGATCGACTCGTTCTATCGTTCTATCTATCGTTCTATCTATCGTTCTATCTATTGTTCTGTCTATCTATCGTTCTATCCATCTTTCTATCTAACACACACACACACACACACACACACACACACACACACACACACACACACACACACACACACACACACACACACACACACACACACACACACACACAGAGAGAGCATATTTCAGCACCCCTCACCCAAACACACACTTATTTCTCTCTCTCTCTCTCTCTCTCTCTCTCTCTCTCTCTCTCTCTCTCTCTCCGTTGGCTGTGGACTGCGTTCCTCTTGTGTAAACAGAGGCTGGTGTGTGTATCAGCCTCGTCTAGACAGGGTTTCCTCCCCCTGTTTATTTAGCCTGCTATCGCAGAGCTGATGTGTGTCTTCAGGAGTGTATTCAGGACCGGGACACCCGGATCCACAGACGACGACACCGTCAGACCAGCTGCTTTTACAACTCAATGTATCATTGCATGTATTATACAATGAAATGAATTAGCAAACCTTATGGTGCATCCACATTGCACATTGTTATTACTAACTGTAATATACATTTATGCATTTGGCAGATGCTTTTTATCCAAAGCGACACATTTTACAATCTTATCCGTTCTTGCTTTCCCTAGGAATCAAACCCGTGACCTTGGTGTTGCAAGCCACAGGAAAGCTGTGATTAGTGTGTGTGATTAGTGCACTTGAATCAAGGTTTAATCAAAAGTTCAGATCCGTTTCCCTTAAACTCACACAAGCACAACTTTTACTCGCACACCTAACTGAACCGATCTCGGATCACATCGGATCGGAAGGAGACGTAAACTTCAAACTTGAGCGGTTCTCCGCAGCACTCGCGGTCTGTGAGTTTCCTCAGACTTGGCCAGATGTGGATCCCTATCAGAGTGTTTGTTCAGCTCCTCCTCGTGGTTTTCAGGCCGGCGCTCCTCACTAAAAATATATCAGACACCTCTCCACGGCCAGAAACCCCACCCTGCCCCGAGAGCTCACACACACACACACACACACACACACACACACACACACACACACACACACACACACACACACACACACACACACACACACACACACACACACACACACACACACACAAAAACAATGAGAGCATTTAGACGCCCGCTGGCGGGATGGACGGAGCTTATATGCGCTTCAGGCTCTCGGGTACAAGTGGGTGGATAAAAAATTAAATAAAAAATAAAAAAACCCAGAAGAAACCAAAGAAGCTAAAAGCAAATTGACATTTCGTGGGGTTGAGACCACTAGTGAAATTTTGGGGTTCTTTCTGATTTATTACTGAAGGTTTCATCATAAATTAAGTCATTTACTGTCATTCATAATTAAATTCCATTTCTTATATTCATTTTCATTTATTATTATTATTATTATTATTATTAATTAGTGCTGGGCATCAATCAATCACGATTAATCGCATCCAAAACAAAAGTTTGTGTTTACATAATATATGTGTGTGTACTGTCTATAATTATTTTGTATATATAAATACACACGTATGCATTAAGAAATGTTTGCATGTGTATATACTGTACATATATATATATATATATATATGTACATAATTAATATTTTATATAAATAAAAAATGTTTCTTAAAATATATTTAATTTAAATTAGCTTTATTTAACCAGGAGAAAAGACTCACTTAAGAGATTAAAATCTCTTTTACTGTATAGTGTCCTGGCCAATATATGCAGCAAGCTTGCATATACAAGTATACATCAAAAGTTACAACATAAAAAATAAAAATAAAAACATATACATGCATATTTATAAATACAAAATAATTATACACAATACACACACACACATATATTATGTGTAAATATAACACAAACTTTTATTTTGGATGCGATTATCTATTATTATTAATAATATTAAGCATACAGCATAACAGGCTGAAAAAAACCAAACACGTTAATTATAGAGGCCATTAGTGAAAATACTTCTGTTTTTTATGTTAATAAAAATGATATTTATTTAATTTCATTTCAAATTATATGTAAGGAATCTTAGAAATAGTTTTTAGGAAATATTATATATTGATTTATGTTAGAAATGTGTAGAGTTGAAATAATCAAACACACTATTTAGAGGAAGTCGTTCAAAAGTCCACTAGCGAACCATTCGTGTAAACGTTTCTGTTTCTTGCCCTTTCTAACGAACATTTATTTATTTATTTATTTATGTATGTATTTATTTATTTATTTAGTTACTAGTTAGTTAGTTAGTGGAAATAAACAAACCTGTTCAAAACATATTTATTTTCTTTGGCTACTTCAGTTTGAGCGCTGTGTGTTTTTGTCGTCTTGTTGTTGTTTTATTTTTGTTGTTTATTTATGATTGTGGATGTATAGCACTTTGGTCAACTTCTGTTGTTTTAAATGTGCTCTAGAAATGAACTTGACTTTGTTAACTAGAGGTCCACATACGGTGGGATTTGTGAATGACAGTGAAGCGATGCTAGGTCACATGATCATGACAACATGGAGAATGTAGTACGTCCAGATTAAATTCACACTACATGCATTCATATTATATACAACACACTTTTTTAGCAGTCGTGAAGTAATTACTTATTCGAAATAAGCAGCTACTCAAGAGAATATGCGATTTTTTGGGAGACACCTCAGATCCACTTTCATTACGCTCTTCTGCACAGTTCTGAATTTTAGTTTTGTTTTTATCATTTCAATTGTGTACGCTGTTATTGCGGAGGTATTGAGGATGGCGTTCAGAAGTGGAACATTTCTACATCCTCAAACCTGATATTGATTCATTCCTCACCATTTCAACAGGTTCTTGAAGAAGACTAGCTGAATCAGCAGATTTTGAGATCTCAGATCTCTAGATTGCTGTTCTTGTCAAGACCGTATGAAAATACAGACAATCATCTTTCCTCAATGTCCAAATGCATTTAATACCAGAAGGAAACCGCTCTATAAACCCTGTCTTTGTATAACAGATAACGGATGGAGCTGACTAGCAATCTTTTGCCCATCTTTAAGCTTTTTTCGACTCAAGATGTCAGGCTTCTGACAGTGGATTAATCCACTCTGACAGTAGTGTTCCCCTGGTCTGCATCTGTTCAAACTTTAAATCTTAAATTTTACCTCTTTATACGGCTGTTAAAGGGACATTTCACCGCAGGAAAGATGAATGTGTATTTAAATTGGGTCATTTATATAGTAGAAATGTGAAATGATTTTAGAAGTTGGTGCCTTCTAGACTGAGAAAAGCTAGAAAATGTATTTTTGGCTCATGTGGATGAAAGACAACAACTCCCAGAATGCACTTGCTGCCCTACTAGGCCACTCCCAAGCCACGCCTACCGGTTACAGAGGCCAGTATCGGGAAGAAATTATACAGCTAGGCTACTAGTCGACTCAAAACTGAAAAGACGCCCTCTATAGGCGGGTTGGAAACATGCGGCACTCGCTCCTACTACTGGCTGTGGTCTCGAGCCTCCGGCCAATAGAGAGCCTAAGTCCCGCCCCTCCGCTTCCGGCTCATGGGACCTTATTTCGGAAAAAATATGTATGGTATTCAATGGCGAGAGACAACTTATCTTTTTATTCCGTCCGAACTGTGCCCTGAATTACACATATGATGTTTGTCAATTTAAAAGATAATTATGAAAGTCAAGAAAGTCGCAGTTTGTCATAAAACTGAAGAGTAACATTTAGTTTTATGTGAACAACTCGCTCAATGAACTTCATCTCTCGTCTCGCACTATACGTCACCGTTGCTCGTGTGTGTGCAGTCTGGTGCAACACACTCCGGCATCACGGCGTAACGTCACGATTATAACGCAAGACTAGAGAAAAACATGCCAGACGTTAGCTTCAGTAAAGTTAGCTTCAGTAAAGTTAGCTTCAGTAAAGTTAGCTCCAGTAACGTTAGCTTCAGTAAAGTTAGCTCCAGTAACGTTAGCTTCAGTAGAGTTAGCTTCAGTAAAGTTAGCTTCAGTAAAGTTAGCTTCAGTAAAAGTTAGCTTCAGTAAAGTTAGCCTCAGTAAAGTTAGCTTCAGTAAAGTTAGCTTCAGTAAAGTTAGCTTCAGTAAAGTTAGCTTCAGTAAAGTTAGCCTCAGTAAAGTTAGCTTCAGTAAAGTTAACTTCAGTAAAGTTAGCTTCAGTAAAGTTAGCTTCAGTAAAGTTAGCTTCAGTAGAGTTAGCTTCAGTAGAGTTAGCTTCAGTAAAGATAGCTTCAGTAAAGTTAGCTTCAGTAAAGTTAGCTTCAGTAACGTTAGCTTCAGTAAAGTTAGCTTCAGTAACGTTAGCTTCAGTAAAGTTAGCTCCAGTAACGTTAGCTTCAGTAGAGTTAGCTTCAGTAAAGTTAGCTTCAGTAAAAGTTAGCTTCAGTAAAGTTAGCCTCAGTAAAGTTAGCTTCAGTAAAGTTAGCTTCAGTAAAGTTAGCTTCAGTAAAGTTAGCTTCAGTAAAGTTAGCCTCAGTAAAGTTAGCTTCAGTAAAGTTAACTTCAGTAAAGTTAGCTTCAGTAAAGTTAGCTTCAGTAAAGTTAGCTTCAGTAGAGTTAGCTTCAGTAGAGTTAGCTTCAGTAAAGATAGCTTCAGTAAAGTTAGCTTCAGTAAAGTTAGCTTCAGTAACGTTAGCTTCAGTAAAGTTAGCTCCAGTAACGTTAGCTTCAGTAGAGTTAGCTTCAGTAAAGTTAGCTTCAGTAAAGTTAGCTTCAGTAAAAGTTAGCTTCAGTAAAGTTAGCCTCAGTAAAGTTAGCTTCAGTAAAGTTAGCTTCAGTAAAGTTAGCTTCAGTAAAGTTAGCTTCAGTAAAGTTAGCCTCAGTAAAGTTAGCTTCAGTAAAGTTAACTTCAGTAAAGTTAGCTTCAGTAAAGTTAGCTTCAGTAAAGTTAGCTTCAGTAGAGTTAGCTTCAGTAGAGTTAGCTTCAGTAAAGATAGCTTCAGTAAAGTTAGCTTCAGTAAAGTTAGCTTCAGTAACGTTAGCTTCAGTAAAGTTAGCTTCAGTAACGTTAGCTTCAGTAAAGTTAGCTTCAGTAAAGTTAGCCTCAGTAAAGTTAGCTTCAGTAAAGTTAGCTTCAGTAAAGTTAGCTTCAGTAAAGATAGCTTCAGTAAAGTTAGCTTCAGTAAAGTTAGCTTCAGTAAAGTTAGCTTCAGTAACGTTAGCTTCAGTAACGTTAGCTTCAGTAAAGTTAGCTTCAGTAAAGTTAGCTTCAGTAAAGTTAGCCTCAGTAAAGTTAGCTTCAGTAAAGTTAGCTTCAGTAAAGTTAGCCTCAGTAAAGTTAGCTTCAGTAAAGTTAGCTTCAGTAAAGTTAGCTTCAGTAAAGTTAGCCTCAGTAAAGTTAGCCTCAGTAAAGTTAGCTTCAGTAAAGTTAGCCTCAGTATAGTTAGCCTCAGTAACGTTAGCTTCAGTAAAGTTAGCTTCAGTAAAGTTAGCTTCAGTAAAGTTAGCTTCAGTAGAGTTAGCTTCAGTAAAGTTAGCTTCAGTAAAGTTAGCCTCAGTGAAGTTAGCCTCAGTAAAGTTAGCTTCAGTAAAGTTAGCTTCAGTAAAGTTAGCCTCAGTAAAGTTAGCTTCAGTAAAGTTAGCTTCAGTAAAGTTAGCTTCAGTAAAGTTAGCCTCAGTAAAGTTAGCCTCAGTAAAGTTAGCTTCAGTAAAGTTAGCCTCAGTAAAGTTAGCCTCAGTATAGTTAGCCTCAGTAACGTTAGCTTCAGTAAAGTTAGCTTCAGTAAAGATAGCTTCAGTAAAGTTAGCTTCAGTAAAGTTAGCTTCAGTAAAGTTAGCTTCAGTAAAGTTAGCTTCAGTAAAGTTAGCTTCAGTAAAGTTAGCTTCAGTAAAGATAGCTTCAGTGAAGTTAGCCTCAGTAAAGTTAGCTTCAGTAAAGTTAGCTTCAGTAAAGTTAGCCTCAGTAAAGTTAGCTTCAGTAAAGTTAGCTTCAGTAAAGTTAGCTTCAGTAAAGTTAGCCTCAGTAAAGTTAGCCTCAGTAAAGTTAGCTTCAGTAAAGTTAGCCTCAGTAAAGTTAGCCTCAGTATAGTTAGCCTCAGTAACGTTAGCTTCAGTAAAGTTAGCTTCAGTAAAGTTAGCTTCACTGAAGTTAGAGAAAAGGTATGACGTCACATGTGCGCCTTTTGGGTTTGTAGTCTTTGTAATGACGTATTTTCACAGTCTTATACCTCAACAGTTTTACATCAAACTGTGACTTTCTTGACTTTAAAATGTATATTTAAAATTGACAAACATCATATGTGTAATTCAGGGCACAATTCAAACAAGATCAAAATATTTGTTGTCTCTCGCCATTGACCACCATACAATATTTTTCCGAAATAAGGTCTCTATAAAGCCTCCGATGATGAAGACGCTAAATGACGATTTTCACGTCATCTGAGGTTTTTTTCCAGACACACAATACCGAAATCTCTCGTCTCGGGGGGACATGAGGGGGGGGGGGAAGCACGGTAATTCGAAAATACTACCGGGTTTCTAATACAAAGCTTAATGCGAATCGGTGAAGTATCCCTTTAAACAGATTGTATTGCTGTTAGGGTTTTTTGGTCTTACCAAAGATGTGTATTGTTTCTGATGCTTAGATACGCACCACACTTCTGCTTGTCTGCTGTCTTCAGAAGAGTCATCCATCTTTGCTTCTCTTTCTCTGTAGATCCTCTGAAGACGGCCCAGGGTTCGTTGTGTCTGAAAGCATACAGGTTGACCCCAAAACTCATGGAGATCTGTAAAGAGAAGGACTTCTCAGCAGAGGGGTGAGTCTTTAAAGCGGTGGTAAAATGCCCTTTCACAAGATGTAAAATAAATCTCTGATGTCCCCAGAGTGTGTGTGTGAAGTTTTAGCTCAAAATACCCCACAGATATTTGTATATAGCATGTTAAAGTTGTCACTTTTTGAGGGTTTGCAGAAACACACCGTTTTGTGTCTGTCCCTTTAAATGCAAATGAGCGGCTGCTCCCGGCACAGGGGGCGGAGCTTCAAGAGCATGTGTGTGTTAGCAGCTGCGATTACCTCACGCAGACACACTAAAATGACAGAAACTGTTCTGCCTTTAATGTTAAAACGGAGTCAGACAAAGATAGAGAGACTCAAGAAGAAGTGACAACATGTAGAAGCAACAGAACGTCTCTGAATGGTTAGTTGATGAATTTATGTTGCTGATGTGGAGTTAACTATCTTCAATTAGCATATTCTGTCATGGTAATCTATAAATCGCTCGTATAGGAACTGTTGTGAGATGTTGTTTATGATCAAACATTACACACTAACTAAAGTTAGAAAAGTGAAATCATAATCAAACACACCTTTAAAACATGGGAATGAGTTAATGTAGGTGGACTAATATATCAAAAGTAGAAATTTATTTTAAAAAAATCAACATATATTATATCCAAAATGTTTTATATTATTATATTATAGTTTTTTATATTATGTTTTATTTATTATATCATATATTTTTATTTATTTATTATTATATATTCTTCCTAAATGTATTTCTAAATGTGTTGTATTGTTTTTCTTTTGTTAAAGATATATATATTGTATTGGGGTTGCCCAATTTCAAAATCGATTATTATATTATATTATATTATATTATATTATATTATATTATATTA
>JARPMJ010001841.1:2500-87500 GCA_033366665.1 Phoxinus dragarum | reverse complement strand
GTGTTTTTGTGTGTACTGTATGTACATTACCGTTCCAATAGTTTGGGGGTCAGTAAGATAAGAATTTTTTTTTCTTTTTTTTTTTCTTTTCTATTCATCAAAAAAAATCCAAAGAAATATGAAGCAGCACAACTGTTTTCAACACTGATAATAATCATAAATGTTTCTTGAGCAGCAAAATCATATTAGAATGATCTCTGAAGGGTCATGTGACACTGAAGACTGGAGTAATGATGCTGACAAAATATTAAAGCGTAACTCTCGCCAAAATTGAACCTGGCGAGAAACTCCACATTTAAGTTTGGCGTATTTTCGTTTTTTAGCTCAAAATGCCGTTGGATGGGAGTGCACGGGGCACGTATATGATAGCATCAAAATCTCTATTTTTAAAACACTAATGCGACTCGACACAACATGAGACTGTGCTGGAAGTGTCACCAGTCCTAACCCTAACCCTAACATTGTTTGTTGTCAATGCTATTTTTCAGGGGCGTAGAATTTAGTAGGGACGTGTCGTCCAATATCCAGTGACACTGATATATCCCTAGCAATAATTTCAATCAAAACTATATATATTGATGTCCCCGTCCCCACCAATTTCAAAAATCAAACCTATGCCACTGCTATTTTTTTTTGTTATTTTTAGTTGCAGTTATTTTAGTACATCAAGTTAAACTAAATGAAAATGATAAATGGCAACTAGCTGCAATAAAATAAGTTTATTCTGTATATTTTATTTGATTTTCAGTCAACTTTTAGTTAACTTCATGCAAACAAAAATAAGGACTTTATTCAACTCTTGATGTTCTTCCTCTGAGTGAGTTCACGCTTCTGGGCTGTACGTCAGAACGGAGGCTCACTATTGGCCGACGCTGGTCATGTGTGTGATTATGCGTGAGATGCTGGCCAATAGTGAGCCTCCGTTCTGACGTACAGCCCAGAAGCGCTGCGCTGATACACGAGAACTCACTGAATAGTTGAATAAAGTCCTTATTTTTGTTTGTTTTTTTCCACACAAAAGTATTCTGGTCGCTTGATAGTCACTCGGACTATTTTAAACATTGTCTTTACTAACTTTCTGGGCCGGCAAGTTTCAATTACAACAGAAGCCGATGGAGGAGTGAGACAGCGCTCAGATTTAATCACTAATATCTTCATTTGTGTTCTGAAGATGAAGGAAAGTCTGACGGGGAACAACATGAGGAGAGGAATCACTGACAGAGTTTAATAGTTCTGGGTGAACTAACCCTTTAAAATACTCTAAATGATCTTAAATTATAAAATGACAGATATAATCCAATAATCCACTGTTTGGAGGAGAGACAGTCGACACCGTTTACTCTGAGATTCTGTATGGATTTGAAGCTTGTTTCATTCTGTTTTACTCTTTTCTGTATGAAATAATAAAATATAACACTGAGAAACTGATGTTACAGTTTTTTTCGATTGCTAAACAACAGTGAGCACAACTGGAGCTACATGTGCAAAACTCTAACTACAGTCTGCACAGCAGCAGTTCATGTGGACCAAACTCTAGTTAGTTTTTCATTGCTTGAACACAGTTTTCAAAACTCTACACACTTATCCCATGACTTAACCACAACCTGCACAACACTGTGGATTTACAGCACTTTGTTCAAATGCTAACACACTGGTGTCAAAACTGAGAACCACACATTCAAAACAGAACAGATTTCAGCCTTGTGTCTTTCAAACACTGCTGATGACAATTTCAGCTGAAACAGGTGAGATTTACATCCTTACAGTAAATGAGAACATTGCAGGAATTTATTTTGTTTTGCAATTATAGAATATTTACACAGATATATATTACAGTAAGTTTGACTGTAAAATATATTTTTACTGTATTACTGTATATACTGTAATATACAACATAACCCAAAGGCTGGCCCCTACAGGAGGAAGAGGAAACATATTTTCAGATGCGCAGGAAAATGCTATTGTCGCAGATTTATGGTTTTGTACCTGCCTGCATATTCACCCTTCCTCAACCCAATAGAGGAGTTTTTCTCTGCCTGGAGGTGTAAAGTGTTTGGTCACCACCACCCATATGACCAAATGTCTCTTTTGGAAGCCATGCGTGCCGGATGTGAGGACACGAGTCCAGAGAACTACCAGGGATGGATAAGGCACTCTAGAAGGTTCTTCCCCAGGTGTATGGCAAGAGAGAACATTTGATGTGATGTTGATGAAAACCTGTGGCCTGATGCTAGAGAGAGGCAGGATTAGCCCCGCAATTATTTGTTTGAATTACATGTACTTTTAGTTTCTACCTTTTTTTCCTCATTACTGTAATTCTGTAAATTACTACAGACTATTGTGAAGCAAACTGCTAATTTTCATTTACCTTAAAGAATTATGTTCTAAAAATTTACTGTAAATAAATCATGTGAAAGAATGTCACTCTTTTCTTTGAAGAAAATATTACTTTGTATGAAGTCACTGAAATTGTTCAAACTGTAAAGATGAAAAGTTTGTATTTTCTGTATTGGTGTTTGATGCTATTGTTTTTACTCTCAGTGTGTTCTGAGTGACAGTGTGTGTTATCTCAGTGAGGGTTGTGCATAGTGTTTGGCTGCACTGAGCCTGTTTTGAGCCATATGTGTTAAGAGTTGTGTAGCTTGGAGTGAGTTTTGCAGGTGATGTGAACTGTTTAGCTCAGGTGACTGTTGGTAGTGCAGACTGTAGTTAGAGTTTTGCACATGTAGCTCCACTTGTGCTCACTGTCGTTTAGCAATCGAAAAAAACTGTAATGTGAACGCTTTGAAGAGCGGCCGGCTCACTTATGAATGATCGTTTTCTATAAATCATCGTGCTGGTCAATTTTCTTCTTCAATTCCCCTGTTTGTCATCAGTGATCTCGCAGATGAGACAATACATCAATATCTCGCACACTTTTATTATTTCATTTCTTTTCCACTCTCATTTGAATTCACTCGCCACGCGCAGCTTGTGAGATCTGCGGGGAACTTTCCAATTATCAGGTTTAATCTATTAATTATTTTCGGAGCAGCGATGGTGGAGATGATGCTTTTTGGGACAGAAACATAAATTTTTACTTCTGCTTTCTGAATTGTCAAAGGTCAGATGACTAGAAAGGGAATTTTATCTTTTTAATTCGGCCTGGCAGATTTGGTTTTTCCGGATGAAAGGAGGAACCTTCGTGGAGGAATAGACAGAATACATTCATAATTACACATTCACACACATGATAAATATCATAAACATGCATGTTTTTTTTTAGCATTCAGGATGTGAGATTAAAATGTACAGTATGTGAATGTACAGTATAAGGGAAAGAGTGCATTTTAGATGCTACAACTTAATTTAATATAAAGAAAGAACATAAAGACCTAATTATTATTATGAGTTTTTTTAATTATTATTGTTTTTTATTTTATTTTATTATTTTAATTTTATTTTAAAGAAGGGCTAGGTTCCATAAAAATAGTGTGATTTTTATTTTTTTTGCAGCACATTTCCATGATTCTGACAGCCCTAACTGTATCTTTTAATAATAAAATAATAATTAGGATTTTTTGGTTTTGTTCTTATCTGCTGTCAGTCAACAGCCTGCATGCCATCATCCTCATTATATTTTCCCTTTCTTTTTATTCAGTAACCAGATGAATCTCTATAGACAAAAAATACATTTTGTATTGCCAAAGCATCAAAACAACATAGAAAAGGATTTAGAACATTTAGGACACAAAATAATAATTATAGTTAAATAAAATAAAAGGGATAATATTATATCAAAAATAATAATACTGATAAAATAAAACAATAATAATAAAATAAAGAATGATAAATAAAAAATAAATAAAAAGGATTATAATACAGAAACATGTATATAAAAAACAAAAATAAACACTGAACTTGAACTTGAACATTATACATGTGTGTGTCTGATGGGGTGTGTAAGGCTGTGAGTGAGTGTGTGTTTATTGGTTGTTTGCTGGTTTCTGGTCGTCTTCTCTCTCTCTCTCTCTCTCTCTCTCTCTCTCTCTCTCTCTCTCTCTCTCTCTCTCTCTCTCTCTCTCCCCCCCTCCCCCCCTCTGGACATGATTTGCTCTCTTTAAACACCAAAAATACCAGAAACACTCTCAGACAAGGCGGATTTATCTGTGGCTTTTCTGTTTCGTTATTTTTCCTGATTTTCTTTTTTTGGTCTTTCTCTCCCTCCCTCCGGGTCGGGTTCTCCACATCTGTTTAAGTTATCTCTCTTTTTCAGTCTGGCGTTACCATGGAAACCAAAGCAAACACTGAACCACTGCAGTCTCACTGACACAATACCTCTCTTTCTTCTCTCTCTCTCTCTCTCTCTCTCTCTCTCTCTTGCTCTCTCTCTCTCTCTCTCTCTCTCTCCCTCTAAACCCTCCTCTTCTGGGGGGTGAAATCAAATTGCATTTTTTTTTAGCTAAATAAAAAGAGAATTATGAGTTTTACAGTTTTTTGGCGCAGATTTCAGGAGGGTGTGTGTGTGAGAATCTGTAATTCTGAGCTCAACACTTTTATTATTTTCTCCTCTATACCTTTTTCTCGTGTTCTTGGCCCCCTGGTAGTGTGTGTGTGTGTGTGTGTGTGTGTGTGTAACAGGGGGAAGCCCAGACTCGCATCGATGTCTTCAGTTACCACAGTGATTCAGACTGTAAATCTCCTCAGATATATATCTCTGCTGCGACACAAAGCTCGGGCTCCTGATCTGAAAATAAAATCAGCCCCCTTGGGTTGTGTCGAATCCATCACGGCTGTCAATGCAGTGGTGCTGGACTTCATCTGCGCTCCCAAAACCACTAAACTCCATGATCCGCTATCCCAGAGTGCTTTGCTGGACTTCATTTACTTCATTTGAATCTGTTTGGCCTTAAGCCTCCCTTTAATTGTCCAGGAATGAGAGCGAGTTTCCTCCACATAAACCCCAGCAGTCGTGACTCCAGTAACTCTTGTTTCTGTGAGCCCACAGTGTTTTTGTGTTCATCTAACCAGACGTGATGCCATAAAGCCGGGAGCGATAAAAGCCATCTCTGTGTTGTTGTTCTAACCAGCTTATTTTGTTAGTCACTTGGTTTCTATTCACCCGTGTGACTTGTTTTCTCCTGTGACACACAACGAGAAATTCTGAGTAATGTGCTAGATGCAGTTTTCCATACAATGAAAGGGAAAGAGCTTCACAACGGACACATTTCACTGATCAAAAACCTCCTTTTGAGCTTGATTTGGGGTAAAATGTTAATAATGTAATGACACATTCAAGTGTCTGATCATATATATAAAGTTACAATATCAACTTTGACATCACAGTGCTGAATTATTTTAAAAATACAGTTTTTCTTCTTCTTCCATTTACATAAAATAGCGGTTTTGGAGATATGAGGTCTCATCGGCAGCGATGATATATGTGCTGTATTCAAAGTCTGAAGTATTTTATTTTATATTATTTTATTTTATTGTGTTTTGTTTTGATTCTTTTTATTTATTTTTGTGTATATATATATATATATATATATATATATATAGAGATTTTTTTATTTTTTTTTATTTTTTTATTATTAAATATTTTTTTAAATGTATTTTATTTATTTTTAATTCATTTAATTTAATTTATTTTAATTTATCTTAGTTTTAATTTATTTGAATTTTATTTTATTTTAACTTTGGTTTAATGTAGTTTATTTTTTATTTATTTAAAAAAAAATTTTTAGGTTAATTTTTATTTATTTTCATTTAATTTAGCTTTAACTTTTAAAATGTATTGTATTTATTTTCATTTATTTAATTTAATTTATTTTACTTTATCTTAGTTTTAATTTATTTTTCATTTTATTTTATTTTTACCGTTTTTAAAAAAAAATTTAGGTTAATTTTTAATTTATTTTCATTTAATTTAGCTTTAACTTATTTTTAAAATGTATTTTATTTATTTTTCATTTATTTTATTTTATTTATTTGCATTTATTTAGAATTTTATTTTATATAATTTATTTTTAAGTTCTATTTAATTTTTATTAAATTTATTTAAATGTTTTATTTAGTTTAGTTTTAACTTATTTTCATTGAATGAATTGCTCATCTAGTCTTGTCTCGTCTGATCTGGTGCAGACACACGATAACTCTTCACTCTCTCTGAAACCAGTTGCTTTGTTGTAATGGTTTCCCCAAAGCAAAGCGCAAGTTCTCCCGGTGGATCTCGTCAGTGACACGTTGTTGTCACATGTTCAGTGTGTGTTTTGGCCAGTGTGTGTTGTGTTATGACTCCAGACGACCCAAACCTTCCGTCAATAGTGTTCAGAAATAGGACGGGTGTGATTTTAATGAGTCATATTTCACATTTGCGGTCCACATTTACAGGCTCGTGACGTCCATCACGCACAGCCTCCGCTTTCGTCACGGAAGGTGTTTCTTCATAAATAATCAAACAGAAGATAAACAACCTCCGACTGTTTTCTAATATTCACTGAATCATTCGAGACCGGCGGTTTATTCATGAAGCCCATTTTAGATCAGCAGAGTCTTGTTTTGATTTGTTTGTGTTTGTTTCAGACCGAGCGGGAAACAGAAATGGTGAAATGTTATTAAATATGCTAATGAGAGTCAGGAGATGCAGACAGTGCTGTGTGTGTGTGTGTGTGTGTGTGGGGTAAATTAGGGACAACATTAAAATAAATCTGACAAACTTCATGTTGGAGACATCTTTAAAGGTAAAGACATGATTCATAATGATTTTTTATTTTAATTTTAAATTACTGAACATTATGGTCCATGGTTAGTTTGTTAGAGTTAGGGTCATTATAGTCAACTATTAAAACAATTCTGTTTATTTGAAATAAAGCTGAAATAAAATATAAATATTAGTTGAATCTAATATTACAAATGTTGCCCTGGCAATAAATACATTGAAATAAGTTTTAAGTTGAAGCACTAAAATTATTAACTGGAAATAAATAACTAAAACTGAAATATATATATATATAAAAAACTAAAGCACATAACTTAATTACAAAAAATATAAACAAAAATTAACATGAAAACTAAAAATATATAATGTAAAGTTAATTCACAATATGAATTATTATTTAATAAATAATAACAATAAGTCACAAAACAACTGCAGTGTATGGTATGTTCTCAGTTAGATAGCAAGTTGAACTTTGTTTATTATTAATATAATAATATATTTTTTTTAATATTGCTGTGATAAAAATTATAAATAATTATTATTGTTAAAACACAATATTTATTGTTATTATTATTATTACTGTAATAAATCAAAATGCAATCATTGTTAATGTTGTATATACTGGTAGATTTATAATTGATTGCATATTTGCCTTTTTTTCTACAAAATTTTTTATGAGATCAAGCAATACTTGGTGAAATAAAAATATTTTTAAAATATATTATGACCTGAAAGAAATTATTATGCAAGTGAATCTATATTTGTGTTGCGCCTTTGATTATGAATGCATACAGTAGGTGTGTGTGTGTGTGTGTGTGTGTGTGTGTGTGTGTGATTCACACAGCAGTAGAGAAGATCCATAGAGCTCATTGGTCTCTGAATAATGAGGTGCTGGTAAACGATGGAGGTCATACAGGGATGCTTGCCCTCATTCATCAGCGCTGGCGTTCCTCCACAGAAACACTCTTCAGAAACATTAAAAACTGCTTCCAGGGCCACACACACACACACACGCACGCACACACACACACATATACACACACACACACACTCTTTCTTTCAGTCTCCACAAGCTTGCTTTGTTGCCAGTCTTGCAGATCCAGCAAACTCCAGCGCTTGCCCTGTAGGGGCAGTTAAAGGGAAACAATCTCTGTGTGTGACTTTTTATTTATTTCTTTACTGTTCAAAGTCCAGTTATGATGTGGTTTACAGCACGAATATACAGTGAGCAGATTCCCTGACGTTATGAAGCCACTTTTTACGGTCATCATCTGAATTACTGTTCTTCAAACTCTGGCTCTTGTTCTCTGTTCTCATCTTGCAGAGTCTAGCTTTTGTAAAAGACAGTTGCTTTCCGTCCCGTTACCTGTGAACTGACTCATTCTGCCATTTATTTGTTGAATAGATCTGTGTTTACTAAAGCAATAAGCCAGAAAGAGCATATTAATATATATATATATATATATATATATATATCAATACCAGTGGTGGACGGTAACAAGTATTTTACATTTTTCAAGAGTTAAAAACTTTTACTCCATTTCATGTCGTTCCTCGTTGTTTTGAGCTGAAGACACACATGTCATCAACTCACTGAGTCATCAACTCACTGAGTCATCAACTCACTGAGTCATCAACTCACTGAGTCATCAACTCACTGAGTCATCAACTCACTGAGTCATCAACTCACTGAGTCATCAACTCACTGAGTCATCAACTCACTGAGTCATCAACTCACTGAGTCATCAACTCACTGAGTCATCAACTCACTGAGTCATCAACTCACTGAGTCATCAACTCACTGAGTCATCAACTCACTGAGTCATCAACTCACTGAGTCATCAACTCACTGAGTCATCAACTCACTGATTCATCAACTCACTGATCTATCAACTCACTGATCCATCAACTCACTGAGTCATCAACTCACTGAGTCATCAACTCACTGAGTCATCATCTCACTGATTCATCAACTCACTGAGTCATCAACTCACTCGCAGTCATCAACTCACTGATTCATCAACTCACTGATCCATCAACTCACTGATCCATCAACTCACTGATCCATCAACTCACTGATCCATCAACTCACTGATTCATCAACTCACTGATCCATCAACTCACTGATCCATCAACTCACTGAGTCATCATCTCACTGAGTCATCAACTCACTGATTCATCAACTCACTGATTCATCAACTCACTGATCCATCAACTCACTGATCCATCAACTCACTGATTCATCAACTCACTGATTCATCAACTCACTGAGTCATCAACTCACTGAAACATCAACTCACTGATTCATCAACTCACTGATTCATCAACTCACTGAGTCATCAACTCACTGAAACATCAACTCACTGATTCATCAACTCACTCGAGTCATCAACTCACTGATTCATCAACTCACTGATCCATCAACTCACTGATTCATCAACTCACTGAGTCATCAACTCACTGATTCATCAACTCACTGAGTCATCAACTCACTGATTCATCAACTCACTGATTTATCAACTCACTGATTCATCAACTCACTGAGTCATCAACTCACTGATTCATCAACTCACTGATTCATCAACTCACTCGAGTCATCAGCTCACTGATTCATCAACTCACTGATCCATCAACTCACTGATTCATCAACTCACTGAGTCATCATCTCACTGATCCATCAACTCACTGATTCATCAACTCACTGAGTCATCAACTCACTGATTCATCAACTCACTGATCCATCAACTCACTGATTCATCAACTCACTGAGTCATCAACTCACTGATTCATCAACTTACTGATCCATCAACTCACTGATTCATCAACTCACTGATCTATCAACTCACTGATTCATCAACTCACTGAGTCATCAACTCACTGATTCATCAACTCACTGAGTCATCAACTCACTGAGTCATCAACTCACTGATTCATCAACTCACTGATTCATCAACTCATGATTATAATATGATGATTTGATGATCAAGAAGCATTTATGATTATTATCAGTGTTGAAACGGACATTATAAATGTCTTGACTGCCACTTTTGCACACCAGCTAAATCTGTTTTTCTCTGGATTTTTCCAGCAGCATCGAGAGATTTCTTGTGTAGTTTCACACGAACACACACATGTTCACATCAGGCGATGTGTGTGTGTACATGTCCATGCATGATGAAGAGTCTGTACCCGCGGGATCTCACTTACACACATCCGTCCAGCGTTCTTCCACAAGATTAATGGAACATGCTGGCGAGGCTAATTTGTTGTTAACGGGGTTTACGGAGATCAGATAAACCGCTTTTGAAGACACTTCCCCCATTGGGCGGCTGTCCTGTTACACAATATAAATCTCATTCTACAGATACAGTGGAATCTGTTCTGCATATCACATGATGCATGCAAATGTTTTTTATGTATGCGGAATTGGATGAATTATTAATGAGGAATCATCTTTTTTTAAATTCTGTGTTATTATGTTGATGGTTAAGATGTGCTTTGATCATTTGACGTTCCCATAAGATTCTGATCTTTATGGTGTTGCCGAGACACTGGAAGACTTTTACACTTCTGATCATTTATTCGTGAATTTTAACATATTGAATAAGCAATATAGAAATTCAATATAATAATTTACTGAAATTATTCATTTTCCTAATCAGTATTTTTGTATTGTTTTCTGTTATCTGAGTTTTGTGCTGAAAACAAGGGGGGGAATAGTAATAAATTCATCATGTTTTAAGGATATTTAGATACGCTAAAAAATGAAACATTTGAGGTTAGTAAGATTGGAATCACACTAATAAATAACATAAGTATATATGTAAAAAATATATTTTTTTTCTACGGGGTTCTTTGATATATTGTATGTTTATACAGTATATGTATGTATGTATGTATATATATATATAATTATATTTAGTTATTAGAAAATTAATAGAAATTTTAATAGATATTTTTTTAAATAAGTAGTTATTAATAGAATTCAATTCAAGTTCAATTGAATTGAATTGAATTCTATTAATAACTACTTATTTAAGATTAATGTTAAGATTAAGATTAAATTAAGAAGATTAAGAATTAAGATTATAAGATTATAAGATATATTAAAATACAAAGGAGTTATTTTTACACAATACACAAGTGTATTGTTAATAAAATAAATGCAACCATAAAAATTCAATTCTAAAACATAAAAAATGTAAAATTCTAAAAAAAATACATAATTCTAAAACAAAAAATGTCAGTGTGGCTTTGATTATTGTAAAAAAAAATTGTTAATGTCATTACACATCAAACATGTAGGGTGTTTGTAGCCTTGCTAAAACAAATCAGACAATAATATAAAGGTCACACTTTAAAAAATGCTGGGTTGTTTTAACCCAATTTTGGGTCAAATATGGACAAACCCAAACGTTGGATCAAAAATGCAATTAAACAATTTAACCCAACGGCTGGGTTTGTCCATATTTGACCCAAAATTGGGTTTAAACAACCCAGCATTTTTTAGAGTGGATGACCTGTGGACGTAAGTTTCTCCATAGCGTGTTACCCATGAAACAAATCTGTTAGTGTACTGTGTGTGTTCACTAAATAACAAGCACATGGATTATTATTTCCATTCTTCACCTGGTTGTTCCTCTGCAGTTCTCATCTGGAGAAGAGCCTGCAGATGCTGATGGACCGTGTGGACGACATGAGTCAGGACATCATCAAGTACAACAACCACTGCCGGAGTCTGAGCAAACAGCAGCAGCAGAAACACCAGGTGAACGCCGTCCCGCGCGCGCAGAGAGGGTGCTAGTGCTGACTAGCGGTGGCAATCTTGGTTTTATTCATCTTTTGAACTATCTTTTGGTTATTTGGTTTTTATATTTGTGACCCTGGACCACAAAACCAGTCACATTGGTAATTTTTTTTAAATTGAGATGTATACATCATGAAAGCTGAATAAATAATCTTTCCATTGATCGATATTCCAATATTTGGTCGAGATACAACTATTGAAAATCTGGAATCTGAGGCAAAAAAAATTTAAACATTGAGAAAATCAACAAAAGTTGTTCATTTATGTTCACGGTTGTGCTGCATTCACTCACAAAAATACATGTTTTATATATTTACGGTAGGATATTTACTAAATATCTTCTTCATGGAACATGTATAGTGGCTATTGCCACAGATATACCCGTGCGGCTCCAGACTGGGTTTGAGATCCAGGGTCACATATTTAGTTTTACTTTTGTTTTTTGTTTTTAAATATTGCTATTAGATTTAGGTATTTATTTCTGTTTTATTTATTTCCGTACTTCATACTTATTTCAGTTTATTGCCAAGGCAACATTTCTAATTTCTAATGAAAAATAAGTCATCATTTACTGGTGTTGTTCTAATGCTGTATGCACTTCTTTCTTTTTCAGACCACAAAAGGAGATACAAAAAAAATGTCCTGCTTAAAACACAAGTATCAGAAAATGATCTCATGCAACACGAGTCGTATATATCCAAGGATACGATTATCCTGGAAATCCAACGTTCTTGTGAGAGCACAATTTGACTTTATAGAATAATATCATGCAAAAGTTCATTTATTTCAGTGAAGTCAACTTAAAAGGTGAAACTAATATATTATATAGACTCATTACATGCAAAGTGAGATATTTCAAGCCTTTATTTGTTATGATTGTGATGATTATGGTTTACAGCTTATGAAAACCCCAAATTCAAAATTATATTGTGAAAAGGTTTTCATAAACTGTAAGCCATAATCATCACAATTATAACAAATAAAGGCTTGAAATATCTCACTTTGCATGTAATGAGTCTATATAATATATTAGTTTCACCTTTTAAGTTGACTTACTGAAATAAATGAACTTTTGCACAATATTTCCAGTTTCAAGATATGGCTGAGCGATATTTTTGTAAAAATTCTCCTTTTGTGGTAAAAAAAAAAGGTGTACGGCATTAGAACAACACCAGGGTGAGTAAACGAGGACTTCATTTTTTTTAAATAGTTTTATTTTTATTTTTAGTTAACAATAATATCCCTGCTTTTAAGTAATGGGATTTTCACCTGGGCGACTGAAGAAACGGGCTAAAGAAAGGGAACGGAGACATCATGTGACGCTGATACACACACACTTTTAAATCTTTGATGTTCTGGTTGGATGAGAGCTATCATAAGCATGTAAACGCTAGTTACTTTAATGGTAGCCTTGCTAGCGTGACGTCTGCTGCTGGGAAACAGGTTGTCACCACAGAGATCACAATGCTCACGCTGAACGAGCGGCTGATGAGGCTTGATGTTCCACTCTTGATGTTATTCTCTGAAAGATATAATTATATCACAGTCGTAATTGATGAAACTGTGCGACTTAAACCCAGGAATTATCTCTGAGGCTATAATCAAAGCTTTGTTACGAAAACATAGGGTTGCACTTTGGAGGCTTGTTGGCAGTTTTTAGCAATTAAAGATTTTACTCTTAAATCAGTGTTTTAGTTGTTCATGCACAGTATAGACAATATAATGGGTGTTTCTAACTGTCAAGAAAAATTTGGATAATATTTCACCCCAAAATACAAGAATAGGACATTTTTGCGTAAATAAATCTAAGAATACTTTGAAGTTTTTATTTTATTTATTTATTTTTTATATTAAATGCATTTCCCCTCCATTCACCACCCAATGAATAAAAATAAATAAATACAAAATAAATTAATTTATACAAATGTACTAGATATTTTAATATTAAAAAATATTATTTTGATTTTTAATCTGCTCATTTGGTGCTAAAGTAACTTTTCTTCTTAAATAATTTTCAGTGCTATTAGAATAGAAAGTTCAAAAGAACATCATTTATTTGAAATATAAATCTTTTGTAACATCATAAATGTCTTTACTGTCACTTTTGATCAATTTAATGCATCCTTGCTGAATAAAAGTCGTATATTTAATTTTTTTTAAAAAAGAACTTGTAACTTGTACCGACTCAAACTTGTATTTAAGTTGTTACTTTGTAAAGTACATAAATTAAGCTGATTTGAATTAACAAAATAAACAATTAAATCTTTTAATGGTCCTAAAAATAGTTTCCATATACACAAAGTAATATGATTTCTAATATATGTAAAGTAGGGATGCCCGATATATCGGTCACCATATCGGTATCGGCCGATATATGTTCATTATTAATGTTATCGTTATCGGCCCAATAAGAAAATTTGGTCGATATATATTAAAGCCAATAAATAATATAAGTTTTCCTTCAGATGTGCACTGTTCAATATGATTAAAATATGATTGGAAAAAATAAAAAGTGCAACATTTGCAGCGCAAGTCTGTCATATAAACTACATAAAGTGATCATGAGAACATCATAATTGTGTGTTTGGGACGTGGCTTTTAATGCCGAGACTTTTGTTTTGCGATCAGGCTCTCAAAAATGATACAAAATGTAGATTTATCGGCCAATATATCGGTTATCGGCTTTCAAATATAAAGAATTATCGGTTATCGGTATCGGCCAAAATTGTAATATCGGTGCATCCCTAATTTAAATATAATTTTAGTGTGAAGTTTGAGGTTCAGAGTTTTTGTTCATTTGTTCAAACAAGGCTGCAGATCTTGTCCAGTTTAAGCGAGAGTGTCTGGGTTTTGACTGACTCTATAAAGACGAGATTTATTGAGTGGCGGTGCATCAAGGTCTGTGCGGGACGAGAGACACGAGACGGTAATGGCCTTGCTCTGATGCCCTGAACTTCATGATTGATTGAAGAACACGCGACCTCCCAAACTCCTCTGATACCGCACTGACACAGCGATCCTCTCTTTATTTACTCATTCCTTTAATCAGATCTAGTTCCTACTTCTCAGCTGCTTTTAACACACCATCAGTCTTCTCTGTCACGGCCATCTTTAAAGCGGTCATCGGATGCAAAAATTCACTTTTATATGGTGTTTGCACATAAATATGTGTGGACACAACCACAATACAATGATACAAATCCAGTCACTCCTTTTTTTTATCCTCAAAAAGTCTAAACACTCAATAATCAAAACGTTTGGATTTTCTTTGCAATATGATGTCATATTGCTCATGCTCCGCCCACAACCGCTGACAGACTGTCCCGTATTAGCATATTCCCCCTATTAGCATATTCCCATATTAGCATATTCCCGCCCCTCAGCCATTTGTATACTGTCTGCCAACTTCTGCTCCCAAGGATTTATTAAAATGAACAACGTTAATGTACGTCATTATCATTTAAAGAGACATGCACCTCATTATCATTTAAAGAGACATGCACCTCATTATCATTTAAAGAGACATACACCTCATTGTCATTTAAAGAGACATGCACCTCATTATCATTTAAAGAGAAATGCACCTCATTATCATGTAAAGAGACATGCGCCTCATTATATAGAGACATGTACCTTATTATCATATAAAGAGACATGCACCTCATTATCATTTAAAGAGACATACACCTCATTATCATTTAAAGAGACATGCACCTCATTATCATTTAAAGAGACATACACCTCATTATCATTTAAAGAGAAATGTACCTCATTATCATTTGAAGAGACATGCACCTCATTATCATTTAAAGAGACATGCGCCTCATTATATAGAGACATGTACCTTATTATCATATAAAGAGACATGCGCCTCATTATATAGAGACATGTACCTTATTATCATATAAAGAGACATGCACCTCATTATCATTTAAAGAGACATACACCTCATTATCATTTAAAGAGACATGCACCTCATTATCATATAAAGAGACATGCACCGAAACGGGTCGCTGTGAAAAGAGCTGTTTTCGAGGAGGTAAAAAGGGTGTTTTTTACACAACCATTGAGGAATTTTAAGCAAAGTATGTTACAAACTTTACATGAAGACCCTAAAGAATCACACCAACTTGTGGAAAATGGGCATCCGATGACCCCTTGAAGGTCCCCCTCAGGTTAAAGTGAATGACCGTTTGCTCTTCTTCATCCCTCAGTACGTTCAGAGACGCCAGCAGGAGAACACACAGAGACAGAGTCGAGGAGAACCTTCTCTTCCAGAGGAAGATCTGAGCAAGATGTTCAAGCCTCCTCAGCCTCCTCCACGCATGGACACGCTGCTCATCGCCAGTATGTGATCCTTCCTGCAAATCATACTTATATTTAAAAAAAAAATCTTATATTTAATTTTTTTTGGGGATTACTTTTTTATTGATTTTCATAAAGAGGATCACATATAATTACCCAAAGGTTTTTTCACAAAACAGAATAATTGACCGTCTGAACATGTGTACCTGGTCAGAGCGGTAATAATTAAGCCACTAAGTTTACTGTAAATAAGGCTACTACGATTATGAGTGTATAATAGAAGTATTGCACCAACATGAGAGAGTTTAATCGCAATATTGCCAAAATCCCATAATAATCGCATTATGAGAGTGCACACTCATTGATTTACATTACAAGCACTCAGAATTTCATTTAACTTTTTGTCTCTATAAATATCAGCATTTGCACTAAATTGCATATTTTTGCTCAGTTTGACTTCTGGATAAAATAGAGGTGTTTTATTTCTCCTTATTCTCACTATATCATATGAACTATAAAAGCCTGATATATTAAATATGATACTTGACACAAAACACTTTTTGTCTTAAGGTTCAATAAACTGTACCTTAAAATATATATACAGGTGAAACTTGAAGAATTTGAATATTGTGCAAAAGTTAATTTATTTCAAGAATTCAACTTAAAAGGTGAAACTAATATATTATATAGACTCATTACATGCAAAGTGAGATATTTCAAGCCTTTATTTGTTATAATTGTGATGATTATGGCTTACAGCTTATGAAAACCTTTTCACAATATTCTAATTTTGAATTTGGGGTTTTCATAAGCTGTAAACCATAATCATCAAAATTATAACAAATAAAGGCTTGAAATATCTCACTTTGCATGTAATGAGTCTATATAATATATTAGTTTCACCTTTTAAGTTGAATTACTGAAATAAATGAACTTTTGCAACATATTCTAATTTTTCGAGTTTCACCTGTATTTATTCCTTCTATTATTTCCCATGTCAGGCTTCACAGGGATAAGTAGAAGGATATAATGTTCATAAAGTGGATGATTAGCCAGATCTCTGGTCTTGAGCGATGCGAGACGTCCCAGCACAGCGTTAACATCTCCTCATTTCTTCTCATTTGGATCTGAAAAGCTTTGGATTGTCCCCGTTTTCTCTCCCGTGGAGTTGAGATGGAAGTTGTTATTTATGAGGATCATTACAGAGGCCTTGCCAGAGACTGATTTAGAGCTATTGTTTGTAAGTTGTATATTGTAGATCAGAGTGTTATGTGTCTGTTGGACTTTATGTAGATGTTATGTAACTCTAGCGCTCTGCTGTTTCACATTCTCAATCTTCAGCCTTTGAAAAGGATTATATGGGAAGTCTTTGCAATCTTTCAGATTTTTTTGGGATGTTTTATGCAACATGTCAATTTTGTACATAAGTTAAATTCACATGTTTTGATGCAAGCTTGATCTAATTATGATTATTTGAGGTAACGGCACCAATCACAAATGTGACCCTGGATCACAAACCCAGTCTGGAGCCGCACGGGTATATCTGTGGCAATAGCAACTATACACTGTATGGGTCAAAATGATCCATTTTTCTTTTATGCCAAAATCATGAGGATATTAAGATCATGTTCCATGAAGATATTGTGTAAATTTCCTACCGTAAATATATAAAACATGTATTTTTGTGAGTGACTGCAGCACAATCGTGAACATAAATGCACAACTTTAAAGGAGATTTTCTCAATGTTTCGATTTTTTTGCTCCTCAGATTCCAGATTTTCAATAGTTGTGTCTCGACCAAATATTGTCCTATCCTAACAAACCACACATCAATTATTTATTCAGCTTTCAGATTATGTGTAAATCTCAATTTCATGTGCACATGTGCGTTAAGTGCTCAAATAGTCCTTTATCCTAATTTTAAACTGTGTAATTGTCGGTAAATAGTCAAATTTTAGCTGATTCTGCCATTTATACCAGGAAAAAGGTGCAAAATCTTTAAAAGCACTTCTTTCATCAGAAGTCAGTTCATGTTTGTGGGATATCACACATGATTTGCCCATATGATAGAAATCACATTAGAGTTCGGTCGCATTACATTATCTGAGTCTCTTCACAACCGCCTCAGTTTCTCTGTTTTTTTTTTAAACTCTAGATTTATTTCTCCTCTCTTTTCTTCTCACTCAACTAAACTACAGTGTTTATTTACCTTGTTTAAACATTTTTGAATGTTCCCCCATCTACTCTTCAGGTCAAATCAACACGTACTGCGAAACCATTAAGGAGTTCACGTCTCAGAACCTGGGGAAGCTGTTCATGGCCGACGCTCTTCAAGGCCCGAGCGGCTAGAGGAAGATGCTCCAGAGTCCTCCCTTCCCTTTACAGTACTTCTGCTCATTTCAACTTATTCAATTGGTTTGATGTTTTTATTTTCACATTACCAGACCAAAACCCAAGTATAAGCTTAAAGGGATAGTTCACCCAGAACTGTAAACTCTGTCAGTGATTCCTCTCCTCATGTTGTTCAACCCCGTCAGACTTTCCTTCATCTTCAGAACACAAATGAAGATATTAGTGATTAAATCTATGAATTTATGAAATCGTTCCAAGGGTCAGTTTCTCTTTCATGCTGACTACTTAATGTTTTATTTTTCATTCAATAGAGGTTTTTTTGTGTGTGTGTGTGTGTGTGTGTGTGTGTGTGTGTGTGTGTGAATGAGGGAAAAAGATTCCCTTGTTTTATTAACTAATGCGATTGGAATATTGGATTATATGATGCTTTTGAAAGCGTTACTAGTTGCATGTTAACTTGCAAAATATGGGCTGGAATTGAAAATAACAGGATATTTTTTAGGATGTTTCCTGCAATTGATGTTTTTGTGGTTATTTATGAGTTATTTATTGAACTACCAACTGTTCTTGGTAAGTCTGCTGGGTAATGGACGAAAGGTTCATTTTAAACTGTCCTAGAAATTAAAGAGCGCACATTTAAAGGGTTAGTTCACCCAGAACTATAAACTCTGCCAGTGATTCCTCTCCTCATGTTGTTCCCCGTCAGACTTTCCTTCATCTCCAGAACACAAATGAAGATATTAGTGATTAAATCTGAGCGCTGTCTCACTCCTCCATCGGCTTCTGTTGTAATTGAAACTTGCCGGCCCAGAAAGTTAGTAAAGACAATGTTTAAAATAGTCCGAGTGAGTGACGACAGCGCCTCGACCTTCAGTTTATCAAGCGACCGGAATACTTTTGTGCGAAAAAAAAAAAAAAAAAAAAAGACTTTATTCAACTCTTGGTGTTCTTCTCGTTGTACGTCAGACCGGAGGCTCTGTGACACTGCCACAGTAGAGCCTTGCACAATGCTCACTTAAGTTAAAACAATATATATGTATATATATTGTATACTGTGTGTATGTTGAAATTTGAGCATTTTCCTATGCCTTTTGTTGTTGGGAGAATAAGGGGGACTTTTGTTGGACTCTTATTATGATGAGCCTGGGGGGCGGCCATTTTGGATGGGGCCGGTTCATATGTGCATGCTCTGGTCTGGGAGATACATGGTGGATTATACTCTGGGGATTTTTTCCAGCTGGAGGATAACCTGTTTTTTTGTGGGGCCCTGAACCAGTGGATTCATACTTTTTCTCTTTTTGGGGACATTGTTTTCATCAGGACTTTAAATTGCCTACCTACCCCAAAGCAGAAAAGGACTGAGACAGGACTGTTGAGTATTATCTGTGTTTGTTATATTTTGTTTGCACAGATTAATACTCTTGAACTTTCCCAACATGGACTATTTTGTTTGAGTTTTATACACAGACTCAACAGATTTATGTTTTGTTTGCGTGTCCCTTACAAGTGTCTAAGTTGCCTTTATATTTCAATACCATATTCTTGGGAACTTTGCTGTCTTTGCATTCATGCTGTTTTGTGTGCCGTGCTTTTGATAAAAGGTAAAAGGAAACAATAGTCAACTCCCTTTGTTATAATAATTCAATCCTTTTATGAATTTGAAGTTGTTATAGCTCACTATTGGCCAGCATCTCACGCATCATCACACACATGACCAGCGTCAGCCAATAGTGAGCCTCCGTTCTGACGTACAACGAGAAGAACATCAAGAGTTGAAAAAAAAAATGTTGTTGTTATTATTTTTTTTGCGCATAGAAAGTATTCTGGTCGCTTGATAAACTGAAGGTCGAGCCGCTGTCGTCACTCACTCGGACTATTTTAAACATCGTCTTTAGTAACTTTCTGGGCCGGCAAGTTTAAATTACAATTAAGTCAGGTTATTTTATTAAGCATGTACAGTAAAAGAGATGATATGTGGACCAATGTATCTGTCAATAATGTGTGAAAAGAGATTTGGTAATAAATTGGATCGTGTCCAGTTTGTGTCTTGCTGTTCTCATTGCAGAGAGAGATGTGTCTCTCGATCCAGCGCTGAAGGAATATCCCAGCAAACACGTGACGTAACGGCGACCAAAAGTGACGTCAGTATTGGTCGTGGGTTCGTCGCGTCACCAAAAGACTACGCCGCTACGTTGTGGCAACGTCATCAGAAGGTAGTCTCGTGACCACAGCGCTTGGTCGCTTCCTTACCTTCCCACAACGTTGTCTACAGACCAGCTGATGACCAATCATTTTCTAACCTCCTCACCACGTCTTAGCCACGTCATTTCTTGACTTTAAGCAGATACATTTTAATAGAAGAATTTGTTTTCAGATGTTTTATACAGGTGCTGGTCATATAATTAGAATATCATCAAAAAGTTGATTTATATCAGTAATTCCATTCAAAAAGTGAAACTATAACTTAATTATATATATATATATATATATATATATATATATATATATATATATATATATATATATATATATATATATTATTTAAAAATGTTACCCTATTCACCTGTAGAGTCTCACTTAAGACTCATTCAAGTCATCCAGATTTCAACAATTTCACTTCGGTGCAATAGGGGGCAGTATATGCAACTCTCACACGCTTGCAGCCTCCCCATATCCACAAAAGAAGAGCTTCCGCTGCTGGTTTAAATGTAGAGTCGAAGAAAGAAGAAATAGCCTACACCATTCCTTCACGACGAAACACAGGTAAGTGTAAATACAACCCACCATAAGGTTCCCACACATTCTCTGAAGTATTTTCCGAATTTTACATTTTAACCAAGATCTCTGTTTCAAATGTAGTTTAAAATGGCTTTTGGGGTCGCCGGCGCGTTTTGCTCGATTTTTTTTTCACATAGCAGCATAATAGACTTAGTTATACTCCGTCATTTTTGGTCATACAGACTTAAGAAATATGAAAAAATAAACTGTTAAATGTCTTCTTTTTATGTGTCCACTTACAATCGAAATAAATCTTTTGTGCTTTTGTAAAATAAAGGAAATATACAGGGTGTGCGGTCTGGCTCTCCATCTCCCCTGAACTTTTTTTTTGGAGCACGTCTAAACTGAAACAAAACTCAGCGAATACTATTCACCCAGGCATGAGATATAAATTTACTGCTGTAGTCCTCTTACTGTGGTAATTTTTTTCATTATCCTGGTAAATAGAATAGCCTATTTCAGCTTTATTATTTAATTGTTGTTTTGTATTATTATATATTGTTTTTCTCCCTTCCCAATTCCTAGAAACCCTGTTTTTGTCAGGAAATGTTGTATTCACACAATAGTGGTGTGGAAAAAAACTATTAAACTCACATCTATTTTCTTCTTCCATTGCAGCTTTCGGTGATTGCAGATTTCTGTGATTTCTGATTTCAGTGAAGATTGACAGTGTTTTATAGGTAAGCATGTTTTTTAAAAAGTGATAGTATTAAATTTAATTTACAAATATTGTTATTGGGGGACTGTAAACTATTCTGTTTTTAGAACTTGACAATCCCCTAACTTACACCTTTCAGAAACATATCAATTGGCTACCATGTCTCTTGTGTATCTTGGTAATATGTATCATCTAGATTTGTCCTATGGACCACCAGAGGTGCCACTTACACGGAAATCTTCTGCAGGACCAACACACCCTCCACCTCCCATCTGCATCTTTCCGCAGACAAACACTAGGAACAGTAAGTTAACAATTGTTGCATAAGCTTTGTCAAGTTGTGCGGATCTATATTAAAATATGCCTTATGTTGACATTTTTTATTTATTTACACAGACCTTGATCCAGTTAGTCCTATTCAGCCTGAGATGTCTGATGGTATGATTATATTTTTATTGTTGGTTTAATGACTTTGAAAATCTTGTTTATTTGTAAGTGTTACAGTTATCAACATGGTGACACACAAGAAATGTAGCCTGGTGATTTGAACTTTGGTAGTTCTTGTTTTATAACATGCTTGATTTAAACTAAGTGTTGTTTAATCGCTTGCATTTTGTATTGCATATGTGCACACAGAACCTGTTAGCTGCTCCTCAAGTGTGTCAGACTCTATCTCCGCCTTAACCCAAACGGTTACAGTAATACAAGGTATGTTCATTTTTATTGTGGGTAAATTTCAGTAATGTAATAACTGCAATGTGTTATCTTTGCACGTTTCTAACCTTCATTTTAATGTATTTGAAACATTTTGTGTTTCTGAAACAGAGACACTTAAGGCAATGTTTACCCGCCAGGATGTGATGGCAAAAAACATCCAGGAGATCCTCCTCCGGTTAAACCAGACTGGAGGGGCAAGCCAGGGTCCGGAGACCCCAATAGAAATTGATGTGGCCCAGTCTTGGAAGAACTTGCTGTCTTAGAGGCAAAACTGAAAGAGCTTCCGGACTACAAGAAGAGATTGGTGGGTAATGGTTTAAACATAAAGCTATGTTTTATGTAGAGCTGAATATTTACCGCATTACTGATTTTACATTTTCTGTATTACCTCTGTGTAGGACACACCATCTCAGTCTGATTGGTGGAGCCAACCCGGGAGAAGCTACAAGGCGTATCATGAGGGCTGTAGCTTCTAGCAGTGTCTGGAAGAACTACAGCCTTCACGGGAAGAAGGGGAAAAAAACGTTGCTGCATACAGCAGTGTACCAGGTTATCAAACTTGAGTTTAATATAAGTGTTACTTTTGGTAATAATTGTGTGGATGTTCAACAACACAAATGCATTTATGCTTGTCTAAACAGTTTCTGCTTTACAATTGGTTCATGTTTCAAAATATAGCTTGCTGTTTTCAAATCTAAAAGACAATATAAATATCAAATGCCCTTCTGCTTCATTTAATTTATATTTCAAATGAGTCCACCACTTGTTTTGTAAAACATATTGTAATTACACAAGAAATTTACAAAACATTTCTATTTTTTTATTCTACACAACAGGGGCTATCATGCTGAGTCGGTCCAGACTACAGGACAAAGCTGTGGAGGAACTTGTCACAAATGTTTTAAAACATGCGCCAGCCCACAGTAAACTACAGGTACAAATATACACTTCTTGTGAGCATTTCACTTAAAAGACTGTGGCAATCGACTCTTACTTGTAGGGATGGGCCGATACCACTTTCTGGAATGAGTAGCAGTATTTAGTATTTCATTTTTTGTACTTGCCGATACATACAGTTTACCGATACAAGTACTTTTAATAACTGTGCCAAATGTCACTCATCAAGCTAAAATTTGATCTCCTTAGATGTTGATCAACCAATTTCAACCAATTCAAATCTAGAAAGGTAAATGCTCCAACATTCAAAAGAACATCAAGAATGTATAATTTATATATTTATTATAGTTTGTCTCCTTCCCTAACTAGAAAGACAGAAACATGTTTGTGAAAAGCCAATGTATGGGCTGTATGTTTGTGTTTGCATTTGTACTCTACATTGCAGACATTTTTTTTGTAAAATGAGAATGTCTGAAGTGAATTTATTCGAAGAGGGATAATGAAATATTCCATAAAATATTCAGTTAAGATCATGTTATTGTAATCAGTACACAATTTTAGCTGTTCTGTCACTGTTTTTTTTATTAAAATACACATAGGCTACATCACATTTCATACCATGAAAGAGAAAGTAGATTGCCGTTCTCACTAACGCAAAAGTCTATGCATAATGCTGGATACAGCTACGTCCATATTGAAACAGTTACGTGAATCAGACTTACCAGTTCGTTTTGTTGTTCCAATCGTTAAATTGTTGAGCAATACTTCTGTTTCCTATATATCTATATTTGTTGTACAGTAGGCTACTATTCCCACTCTGGCACTTAAAGAAAACAACTATACGTTGCGCAGCATAACACTTTTAAATGTGGTGGAAGTATCGTCTTGTAGTATTGGGCCTGTTTTCACAAGTACGAGTACTTAAGCCAAGCATCGGGCCCGATACTGGTATCGACCAATCCCTAGTTACTTGGTATAGTTACTCTTACAAAATGGTTAACACTTACTTCCTTGGTTGACATTAAATCTTGAAGGTCTGTTCACTGAATTTATTTAAATTGTTTCTCTAGGTGCAGTCAGTCCCAGAAGTGGCGGTCCCGCAAGAGATTAATAACCAGCAATTCAGTGACACAGATTAAGATTCAGATGAAGACCTTTTTAAAGTTTTTGCATAGTGTTTTTTTTTTTTTTTTGGCTTTAATGTATAGTTGTCATTTTTTTCCCCATTTGTTATTATAGTGTCTGTTAAATTCTGTTAAATAAAATCTGCAAATACACTTCAGTTCTTTCAATTATTCTACAATGTTTTTTTAACATGTGTTTACATTAGTGAATGTTTAAACATGTTTTTACCAATTCAATTGTTTGAGTAAAATGTCAAGATTTGAACAGTAATGCTAGTTGAAACAACAAACTTCTGAAGTTCTGAACAAGAACCACAATTATAGATGTTGCTGTGACAGTAGTGGCAGGTAAATGCTAGTATAAATGGATGTCAATAAATCCACTGCAGAATGAATATATATGAATATATGAAAAAGTCATCAAATGACCAATCGGCGACCTTAATAACGTCGTCGCAACGTACTGGCTAAGTACTGGGTACGTCACAGCAACGTCATCCAAAAGACGAATCGGCGACCAAAATTAAATAACGTTTAACTTACGTCCTGAAGACGTTGTCACGACGTCGGTTGGTGACGTCGTAGCGACCTCTTTTGGTGTTTCACTTTGACGGTTGTGGCGACGTCATATGCTAACGTAAGCGCGACTAAAAATGACCAGCACGTGACGTCGTCACAACGTCATATTGTTTGCTGGGATGAGATATTATGTTTGAAGCCCTATGATTTTTCCACTTGCCTTATTGATATAGTCCTTCTTCTGTCTCTCTGTAATCTCTTTGCTAATGGTAATTCGACACCACTCTTTTTCTTTCTCTTCACGGCTCCTACGTTTATGGACCCCGTGCAGAAAAATGTTTAGCCTTAAAAAAAAAGTGAATAATTTATCTATGTTATGAAAATATCTATAAAGATATGCTTGTATGAATAAATATCTTATAAATACATTTTCTTATCTTTATTTCTTTAATATTATATAAAAAGATTATGAAAAAACAGTTATTAAACAGCTGTATTTTTATGAACTATAACATTAACAAAGATGAATAAATACTGTAACAAATGTATTGTTCATCGCCAGTTCATATTAGTTAATATGTTAACAAATGAAACCATATTGTAAAATGTTAACGAAAAGTGTTAATTATAATTTTAAGAGCAAATTTGGGAACGGAAAACAGGAAAAATGTGATAATTAAACGTCATAATGAAATAATTGATGAGCGAGCGACTCGTTTAAATGCTAACATGTGAGTTTTATATATATTTTGTAAAGTTTAAATCACGTTTTTTTACAGTAATTTGCATGTTACCTTGTCCTTCTCATTCATACGATATTCATTCGATTTCTGCAGTTCCTAAAAAGGTCCTAAATGAGATTTTATAACTCTGACTTTATGAACAGGAACGGGTTTGTCTCACCAGGGCTTGAAGTCTTATTTCCAGGCGTTGACAGATTTTTCTTTTCCTTAAAATGATTTGGTCAGAAATCACACTCTAATTATGTTAAATGGGAAAGGATCAACTCAGACAGGCCCTTTTGTACGGGCCATTGTGTTCTTTCAGCCGAATATGTATGGGAACAGTTATAATTACAGTACAGTGTTATAACCCTGTCAGTTTACACCAGGAGTCTGGATCTGGACGTTCATTTCAAACCCACTGTTCCCAGTTGCAGAGCGACGCCGAGACGTTTTCCGCCCACAAGCTAGCGCTACAGTCATTAGCCTTCACAGAATGTATTTTTACATTTATTTCCACTTCACTTCAGGTGATTAAAGCAGATAAACCATGACAATAAAACTCTTGAACTCCAGCCGCTCTGATGGATGATTGCGAAGAGTTTCAGTCGTAATTGCAGCGATGAGCTTTTGACATGGAACGACGTGCCCAGCCTTTCAAAGAGCGTGTGTGTTCCAGCGTGCCATTAAATCCCAGATGCATGAACACATCAAATAAAACGCTAAAAAGTTGTAGTTTTTGCTGCCCTTTTCTACCTTATACGTCACTTTCTGCAGATGAACGACAGTAATCGCACTTTTAGACCCTCGTAATTAAATACTGTATCCTATCATGATGGAAATTATTCCATTTATGGACTCAAGGATGCCGGTAAAAGTAAAAGATAACATACAAATGCTATAAATTATCATCTTTTTAATTGATAAAGAAAGTTAGGGGTCTCGTCATGACTGTCGTCTTTTCAGGCACTTAAAGTATATTTTTTTACAATTAAAGCATCAAATATTCCATGTTTTCCATGTTCATTTCAAAATGTGTTTATAAAATCGATTTTCAGTCATAGGCTACTTTAGATTAGCGTCCAATCCTAACGATTAACTAACTACTATACGACTTTTGCCTCAATAAACTCCTAATAACTGCTTATTAATAGTTAGTAAGGCAGTTGTTAAGTTTAGGTATTGGGTGATTATGGGATGTAGAATATGGTCATGCAGAATAAGGCATTAATATGTGCTTTTTAAGTACTAACACTGTTAATAATATGCATGCTAATAAGCAACTAGTTAATAGTGAGAATTGGACCCTTAACTAAAGTGTTACCCAACATTTTTATATAAAAAAATATATTTTCTGGTAAAAGAGCATTTTTTCGAGGACAATTCCATCTTATATAAATGCTTATTTCAGAATTCATTTGAAGTTTTCTCATTATATCATGGAATTGATAACCTATGCATCAAGTATTTACCCAACCGTATGTTTAAAGGGCCGTTGTATTTCCCTGGCGGTTAATCTAGAGTTTAGCTATCCTGACTCCTCACTGGTGATGATCTGCAGTAATGGAGGGATGAATGTCTCCCTGAAGCCTCATTGATCTGCGTGTGTGTGAGTGTGTGTGTGTGTGTGTGTGTGTGTGTGTGTGTGAGCGGCTCAGAAGACATTGATTTGAGAAGCACTAGTAGCGGAGCTGCTCATTATAGTTTTCTTTGAACACTGCCATTGTGTTTGTTTTAGGCTGGTATCCGGAGGTCCTACAGCTTTTGTTCTATTATTGATGAAGTCCCACTTGTTTCCACACTCTTGAGGGCGTTTGCTCCACAGGACGGCAGGAGAAGCTGTTTGATGTGTGTGTTAATTGCACCTGCTTTTAAAGGCAATACGGTAAGAGGCCGCGCTTCACTGTAACTGTTAGTGGCAATTTCCATGAATATACCCTGGCGTCCCATTACTACTATTTTTTTAAGCCTTTTTGTTTTGTTTCCGCCACAGAATAAAACATTTTAAAAGACAATTGAGACTTTATATTACGCAATTCTGACTTTAAATCTCGCAATTGCGATTTTTTCCACACAATTCTCACTTTAAATCTCGCATTTATGCTTTTTTCACGCAATTCTGACTTTAAATCTTGCTATTGCGACTTTATATCACGCAATTCTAACTGTAAATCTCACAATTGTGACTATATCACACAATTCTGACTTTAAATCTCGCAATTACGCTTTTTTCACGCAATTCTGACTTTAAATCTTGCAATTGCGACTTTATATCACGCAATTCTGACTGTAAATCTCGCAATTGTGACTATATCACGCAATTCTGACTTTAAATCTCACAATTGCGACTTTATATCACGCAATTCTGACTTTAAATCTCGCAATTGCGATTTTTTCCACACAATTCTCACTTTAAATCTCGCATTTATGCTTTTTTCACGCAATTCTGACTTTAAATCTTGCTATTGCGACTTTATATCACGCAATTCTAACTGTAAATCTCACAATTGTGACTATATCACACAATTCTGACTTTAAATCTCACAATTGCGACTTTATATCACGCAATTCTGACTTTAAATCTCGCAATTGCGATTTTTTCCACACAATTCTCACTTTAAATCTCGCATTTATGCTTTTTTCACGCAATTCTGACTTTAAATCTTGCTATTGCGACTTTATATCACGCAATTCTAACTGTAAATCTCACAATTGTGACTATATCACACAATTCTGACTTTAAATCTCGCAATTACGCTTTTTTCACGCAATTCTGACTTTAAATCTTGCAATTGCGACTTTATATCACGCAATTCTGACTGTAAATCTCGCAATTGTGACTATATCACGCAATTCTGACTTTAAATCTCGCAATTACGCTTTTTTCACGCAATTCTGACTTTAAATCTTGCAATTGCGACTTTATATCACGCAATTCTGACTGTAAATCTCGCAATTGTGACTATATCACGCAATTCTGACTTTAAATCTCACAATTGCGACTTTATATCACGCAATTCTGACTTTAAATCTCACAATTGCGACTTTATATCACGCAATTCTGACTTTAAATCTCGCAATTGCGATTTTTTCCACACAATTCTCACTTTAAATCTCGCATTTATGCTTTTTTCACGCAATTCTGACTTTAAATCTCGCAATTGCGATTTTTTCCACACAATTCTCACTTTAAATCTCGCATTTATGCTTTTTTCACGCAATTCTGACTTTAAATCTTGCTATTGCGACTTTATATCACGCAATTCTAACTGTAAATCTCACAATTGTGACTATATCACACAATTCTGACTTTAAATCTCACAATTGCGACTTTATATCACGCAATTCTGACTTTAAATCTCGCAATTGCGATTTTTTCCACACAATTCTCACTTTAAATCTCGCATTTATGCTTTTTTCACGCAATTCTGACTTTAAATCTTGCAATTGCGACTTTATATCACGCAATTCTGACTGTAAATCTCGCAATTGTGACTATATCACGCAATTCTGACTTTAAATCTCACAATTGCGACTTTATATCACGCAATTCTGACTTTAAATCTCACAATTGCGACTTTATATCACGCAATTCTGACTTTAAATCTCGCAATTGCGATTTTTTCCACCCAATTCTCACTTTAAATCTCGCATTTATGCTTTTTTCACGCAATTCTGACTTTAAATCTTGCTATTGCGACTTTATATCACGCAATTCTAACTGTAAATCTCACAATTGTGACTATATCACACAATTCTGACTTTAAATCTCACAATTGCGACTTTATATCACGCAATTCTGACTTTAAATCTCGCAATTGCGATTTTTTCCACACAATTCTCACTTTAAATCTCGCATTTATGCTTTTTTCACGCAATTCTGACTTTAAATCTTGCTATTGCGACTTTATATCACGCAATTCTAACTGTAAATCTCACAATTGTGACTATATCACGCTATTCTGACTTTAAATCTCACAATTGCGACTTTATATCACGCAATTCTGACTTTAAATCTCGCAATTGTGACTTTATATCACGCAATTCTGACTTTATATCTCACAATTGCGACTTTATATCACGCAATTCTGACTTTAAATCACGCAATTCTGACTTTAAATCTCGCAATTGCGACTTTACATTACGCTATTCTGACTTTAAATCTCGCAATTGCGACTTTATATCACGCAATTCTGACTTTAAATCTCGCAATTGCGACTTTATATCACGCAATCCTGACTTTAAATCTCGCAATTGCGACTTTATATCACGCAATTCTGACTTTAAATCTCGCAATTGCGACTTTATATCACGCAATTCTGACTGTAAATCTCGCAAATGGACTTTATATCACGCAATTCTGACTTTAAATCTCGCAATTGAACTTTATATTATGCAATTCTGAGAAAAAAAGACAGAATTGTGAGATAAAAGTTTAGTTTTTTTTGTTTTTGCGGAAACAACCGTCCATAGAGATCGGTCAGACTATTATTTAACAAAATTAAATGGGCTATATGTAAGAATTTTCACGTATTAATCACGCTTTTTTTTTGCCAATGTGTGAACAGCTTGTAACGTAAAACGCGAGACCTTCCCCAACTCCCTAGGTATCTATGAAAGCTTCTAGACTGAGTCGGGTCATTTTTTTGGGTCATTTTCAGGGTCATCTCCTGATCCTATTTTGGAAAATGCCTCTTAGTAAAGAATAAAATGGCCAATTTTCAGCCATTTTCAGCCTTTATCCTGTTAATGCTCGGCCCTTGATTCCGAGAAGCCTCAAATAATGGTGCGTTTTAGACAGGAGGTCATCAAAAATATATCTTTTTGTTTTACGAGGAAGCAATGTCAAGATGTTCTTTGAAACCACAATGGTCACTCGGCTTCCTCTTGACGAAACATAGAGCCACACTAAACCCACATAAATGCAGGGCTGGCTGTTCTCGAACTGAAAACTCAGACGAAACTGAGCCCTTGAAAAGTTTCGAGAGTAGCTATCCGGTACAATGCTTGCCACAGTTTTCTTTAAACAGGAAATTCTTACTTTTCCACTCTAATATAGGTTCTGTAATGAGTACCTGTCTATAGTATACTCACTCACCCGGTCTTGATAACTCACACTTTTCCCTGTGTTTAGTTTGGCGAGATGAACGCTTGAACCGTGTCTCTGGCCCTTCGAATATATATATATATATATATCAAGAAATAAACTAATTATACATTCTGATGTCAGTTCTGCATTTAGTTTGGAGAATGTTCTTTTTGTCAGGTGTTCCTCATTAAGCTCATTTTAAACTTGTTATGTGGATTTAACAAATTACGTGTGCTCGTAAATGTCATTTTCTATTAATTGAGTGCTTGTTATCTGTGAACACCTGTACATAATAACTAACCTGTTATTAAAATAGCTTGAGGGGGAAAAAAGCTTTCAATAGCTTTTGAAAAAGCTTCAGACTGAATACAGAGCAAGCAAAGTTCGAAATGATGGCGTATGGCAAATAATTGCAAATGCTATTAACCTAAAACCCATTTAAACTCTTACTAATATTGCACTCTGTAAACTGATAGAGCTAATAAGCTAATGTTCGTTCTCAGTGTTTTTCCAGTAGTTTTCCAGTACAAATATATAAATATTCTTAACTGTTCGATTTCTGTGTACACCCTTTATGCTTCGGGTCAAATTGACCCTAATTGGATTCAAAACAATTCCTCAAAAATCACACCATGAAAAACAACAAAGATTCAGGTACAAATTGTAAACTTGTAAAAAATCAATATTTGTCAAACATAAAAAAAAAAATGAACATATAATTTATGAAAATGTTTTTTAACCAGTTTTGTTTTGACAAAATTTGATTATTATTGATTAACATACTGTTTTTTTTGTTTGTTTTTTACATTTTATGCTTAGAACATCATAACTGAACAATTAAATGTAGCTGTATAATGAAAATAATGTTAACTTTTCCTAAGTTGGCTCAACTTTTGTTTTGTAGACTCATTTCATAAAGTCAAGAAGTTACTTCTGACATGATGATCACACAGCAAGTGTGTTTTCTGCATATTAGTTTCTTGCACTTCACACACGGTGCTGGTTTTGCTCTCGCACACCTCACATCACAAGTGCCCTGCCATACATAACATACATGTTTTTATTTTGTATCTGTACAGTTTCTGTTGAATAGCTGTCTATGAGGGTCAAATTGACACGAACGTAATAGTAATTTTGTTTGTATATGTCAAAACACATCAGCATGCTGAAACTTTGCATGGATGTTCATGATGATAAATGAGAAAAAGTCACAAAATATCAAGAAAAAAAAAAGGTTTAAAATTATTTCAGGAAGCTTGAAAAAATAAATTATAGCTAATTTTTACAATCTGTGGCTGACAAAACATTTTTTTGTTTTGAAATAAGTATGGAAAAGCTAATTTTTTAGCTTCATAAGGTAGTAAAAAGCCACAATAACAAAATATAACCAATAAATGTTATTATTTTGGGTTGGTACAGTTGCCTTAAAATATTACTTAACAGAGCGTTAAAATATGTGGGTCAAATTGACCCGCGAACATCACGGACATAATAGTAATTTTGTTTGTATATGTCAAAACACATCAGCATGTTGAAACTTTGCATGCATGTTCATGATGATAAATGAGAAAAAGTCACAAAATATCAAGAAAAAAACATATAGGTTAACCAGTATTTCCAACAACTAGAAAATCGAAACGGGTCAAATTGACCCACAACATAACACAAGGGTTAAATCAAAGATACAGAAGCAAAATAATTGTTTTCTCAAAGAATGATCAAAAGTAAGTGATGTTTAAAACAAACATAATGTCCAGCAATAGGGTCTGAAAAATCATTTTAAGGGGGAACTAGATTATTTTTCTTACTCTACTGGCAGATATATTTTCTTGTTTTAAGTGGAAAGTCTCTTTCACTTTTTTTCAGAAAATAAAATATGCTTTTTTTTAAAGTATCTTGATTTAAGAATGTTTAGATAACTTGTACTGGAAAACAAGTAAAACATTCTGAGAAAGAAACTCATTTTTTTGTGCAGTGTTGTTTGCCTTAGTTATTATTTTCTTTAGTAACAAAGTTTTATATGTAACTCTAGACCTCGTACAGAATGTCAAGTACCATATAGGTCAATTAAATATGAATAAATGTACAAGTATGTTATAGTTACCATCTCTTGGTCATTTACAGTAATAGTCATTTGTTCAATTTAGTATTTAAAAGAAAGCATTTAAGAAAAGTATTTCTGTCCAAAAACAAAACAAGGAAAATCTCGGGTAACATCTACATGAATAAAACATTGCATGAAATTAAGTTATGTAAATTGAAGTATTTTTTTCATTTCTCAAGCATATTTAGCCATATTTTAAGTATTACACTTAATGTTATAAACATGAGTTGTGGTTTTGGAGAATTCTGCTTGGGTTCAGGGTAACAAGAACTGAAGTGTTTGCTGGTAAAGCCACAGTTATGAGCTCATATAGTTCTGATGTAAACATTACAGCGGCTGGCGTTCTCTGATGGAAATGTGCATTATACACGCTGACTTTACACAAGATTGATAAAACATTGCTGGTTCATCCATTGGCATTTGCTTAACTCTCTTATCTGGAAGTTCAACTCATGCGTGACGCTTTAGTCAGATTAATATGCATATAACGTGTTGTAGGAGAACATGTGGGTGAAAGATTTCATGTATGAATCATTTTAGTCGACCTTTGAAGGGCAAGATAAAACTTAATGATTCAAACTTAAAACATGAATATTTTCAGGCTGGATGAATAGCGTCCAGATGCTCCAGTGTCGGTGGAAATCTATTACAGCGCTCATTTCCTTGTACAGTAACTGGTTTTGCAAAGTGTATCCCAGGGACCAAAATTATTAAAATATCTGTATTGAACATAAAATCCAAACATAAAGCCAAGACTCTGCATTGGAACATATTTTTACATTAGCACTGAACTGAAGAAAAAAGAGGTAACTTTAGTTTAGGCTCCAATTCTCACTATTAACTAGTTGCTTATTAGCATGCATATTACTCGGATATTGGTTATTTATTACTTATAAAGCATATATTAATACCTTATTCTGCATGATCATATTCTACATCCCTTAATCACCCAATACCTAAACTTAACAACCTTATCAATAAGCACTTATTAGGAGTTTATTGATGCAAAGTTTAGTTATTTGTGAGAATTGAACCCTAAACTAAAGTATGACCAAATACATACAATTGATTTATTTTAAGAATAACATCTTCAGAATAATATTCAATGCCAACGAACGAGAGATGCATTTACACACTGAAAACATTTTTGCCACACTCTCATGACATCAAATAATAATTTATACATCAAAACACAGTAACATATATCATTCAAAACATATTTTCTCACCAAGAATACATTTATTTTATCAAAATGGCAGTAAAAACAGCAATATTGTGAAATATGATTAAATAACTTTTTTTACATTTGAATGCAGGAATTTATATCCTGTGATCAAAGCATCATCACTCCAGTCTTCAGTGTCACATGATTCAAACATTTCTGATTATTATACATTTTTATCAGAATTCTTTGATGTATTGAAAGTTCATTGTTTTGTAACAATATAAAAGTCTTTACTGTCACTTTTCATGCATTTAATGCATCCTTGCTGAATACAAGTATGATTTCTTTAACACAAAAAAATACTTTGGTAACACTTCACAATAACGTCGCATTTGTTTACATTATTTAATGTATTAACTAACTTACAACGAGCAATACATTTGTTACAGTATTTATTAGTTAATAAAAATACAGCTGTTTGTTCATGTTAGTTCAGTGCATTAACTAAGTATTGTTAATTCTTAGGTAGTTAACTAATGAACCTTATTGTAAAGTGGGTTATACTTTATTTTAAGGTGTCATTGTTACAGTGTAATTATATATTTAAGTGCTGAGTAATATTAATTAAATGCACGTACTTACTGTTGGGTTAGGGTTGGATTAGGATTTGGTTGAGGGTTAGTTGCATGTAATTATGCATAATTTACTGTTATTACTTTGGTAAGTACATGTAACATATGTAACAAGGACACTGTAAAATAAAGTGTTACCGTAAAGTGTTACCAATATTTTGAAATGACAGTGTAACTGATTTTGCACAAATATCGGTAACACTTTATATTACAGTGTTCTTGTTACCTTGTTATCTAACAATGACACCTTAAAATAAAGTGTAACCCAAATTGCAATCATGTTCTCTGTGGTTCTCCTGCTTTTTAATATGATCTTTCTTGATATCTTTGAGAAATGAAACGACAGCGGCGGCAGCTAAACGTGCTCTTGAGGAAAGACGCGTCTCTTTCGGATCCGGAGCCTCCATGAGGAAATAAGGATTCTGTGTTGTGAACGGCATTGAGCTTGTCCGATGTTAATGCCCGCGGACAGGCCTGAGATTAGAGCTGGGCAGAAGGTGTGTGAGAGCGGGGCCTGTGTTCGGGACGGAGGAGGATATTGATGATGGCTCGGGAGGTAATGACATAGGCTTTAGTGCAGGTCAGAGGGATCAGCTAATGAAGACTTATGTGTGGAGGAGAGGAAAGCATTACTTCAAATCAATGCCGCCTAAGACCGAGCGCCTGATAACCTTGCTGCAGAATTAGCCGGCGGACCGTAAATTGTGAGAGGAAACGCCTCTGACCTCTCATGCAAAACACAGACTCACACACACTCTCTAAGTCCTCCGCTGGCCAAGTGCTGTCGATATTGAAATAAGCCCGAGCAATTTGTTTTAAGAGGATGATACAGCGGAGGATGGAATTAACGAGGCAAGTCTCCAGTGTGTACGTGGACGAGCTTTAGCTTCGTTTAAGAGGAGGAAAATCTTTATCAGTGCATGCGGGCGCTGGACATGAGATCTCCAGCCGCGTCAGCAATCTCCCGTGGCGTGACATGCTGGAGTTCATTTAATGATACTTTTTAATACTTCCTCTTCTATATGAAAGTCAGTAATTCTCACACTACACTATACCAAGGGAAGCAATCAAATTTTAAAAATATGATCGATGCTTTCCTTTACACTCTGTGGTCTTAACAACTAGGCCTATTTAGATACTTAAAGGGGTCATGACATGAGAAACCAAATTTGCCTTGATCTTTTGGTATATAAGAGGTCTTTGTACCATTAAAACGTCCTGCAAGTTTCATAGCTTAAGACTTCCTCCCCATTATAAACGAATCATTTATTTAATCAAGCTCTAAATACAGCTCGTTCTGGATCCATGGTAAGAAGTGACGTCACGGTACGAAGTGACGTACCAGCGTTTGCATATGACCGCCTCCAGCACAAGACAACTACGCTTTAAGCGCAAGACAACTACGCTCATTTCGTATCATTGTCGCGCCCGCGCGCCTCACAAGTGTTCAGTGGACGGACAGCGAGTGGGTCTGTGTACAGGGAGATTACGACGCCGCAGATGTGCTGTTCCTGGCTGTGGACAAACAACATCTTTGAATACGCTGCGAAAGATCCAGTCGTCAGGGAAAAATGGATGCACTTTATTTTTTGCGGACGTCTCAGTCACGGCAGTGTTAGTTTAAGCGTTTGTTCTATACATTTGAAGGATGACTGTTTTGAGAACAAATCCCAAAATGATGCTGGCTTTGCCAGAAAACTGTTGCTCAAAGATAAGTCCGTGCCGACTATTCTAAGCTCAACAACGACGACGCAAACTGTAAGTAATGTATTTAAAACTTTAAACTACTTTTTAAATCCGCTGAATCCGCAAATGTTCTGGCTGGGGGCGTTAATAATTGATGCATAGGCACTGACGTTAGCCAATCATAGCAGTGGGCGTTAACACTGAACTCTTAAAGGGGAAACACCCCCAAAACAGACTGTGTGAATCAGAGGATGAGAAACAGGGAAAGCCCATAAATCACTACATTTTAAAAGTTTTTTGTAAAAAAAACTATAGTAATACTATAATTGAACCTAAGGGAACATAATAATAAAAAATAAAAAAAAACATGTCATGACCCCTTTAAATCTATTTATTTCATTGTAAAACAACATAAATGACAACTGATATCATAACAATTGATATCATGTGGACTTTAAATAAATCCACTTGGTTTGGATATTTGATCTAATACAGTGCCATTCATTCCCTTCAGCCACACACTCTCCACATTATTCATTCCCACAGACACCCGGAAGACTCTCAGGTCGTCTGTAGTCCATCAGTCTGCCACGGGTTTGATGGAAGATCCAGCGTTTCATCAATAGTGAGGACAGGTGAATGATCCAGGCCTCTCTCTTTGCATGTGGAGATTTCTTGCTCTCCTCCACGTATTCTGCTGCTTTCTCTCACATGTATGCGCATACATAAGAATATCTCCCTTCCTTCCATTACCATCTATTTTCTTTTTTTTCAATCACACGCACATTACCATGGAAACTGCAAAACCCTAAGCTCAGAGGGTCTGGAGGTTGTTCAGTGTGAGTGATGTGAAACCAGCCTCCTCACATCTGAATATCCCAAAACCTGCAAACTATTGATTGCTAGGCGCGAGAACGGCCCTGTGATCTAATGGGTAAAGGAAACCATGGTTACGCATGTTTAAACGAAATCTTTGTACTCAAGGTTACGGATACGGCCACGGGGGAGAGATACAGACTGAATATCTGCACTACACGAGAGTTTTTCTCAGGTCAGGACATCACAGCAGAGGAAATTGTAAATGCACACTGACGCCAGGAGGTCCTCTTTGTATTATATATTCAGTTAGAGAGTTGGAAGTGTAATTTGCGGCTCTAGCCCATGCAGTAGGAATCAATTTAGGGCCATGAACGCCTCTTTTAGATACACATGTATTAGAGTTGCACTTGCATGTTAATATGCTCTTTTAAAGGCCCACTGAAGTGCCTTGGAAATAGAGGATGGATACCCGACCCGAGCCTGACGGGCCGGGTTCGGACAGATATTTAGAAATGATGTTCGGGTTCGGGTCGGGCTCGGTCACATCAGCGCGATAAGGCACTGAACATTTTAAATTTAAAAAAGCTTATTATGTAGATAGCCAATGGGCCTGTTTCACTAGATGCAAAGGTTCGTTTTTGTGATTTATTTTTTTATTTTTTATTACCCTAACATCCGTCTTCCTACGTGCGGCAATTTGTTTATGTAGCCGTGACAACGAAACACGTGCATAATGTGCGCACGCCTGTGCTAATGTGCGCTTGTTGCCCTGTGTACGCATTTCCGGATGTCTTAGTTGCTTAATAAAAGCGGGTGTTCCACACAAACAAACGTACTTGTGTCATTAGTATGAGAAAATGAGACTTTAACTGTGTTAAATGCCTGTCGAGCTCGGGTCGGGTTTGGTTACTGCTCTGTTGGACGCGGGCCGTAATTTCCACTGAAACGGGAAGCTAAGGCGGGACATAATTAATGGCTCCTCCCCCTTTTTCAAACAGCCAATAGCGTTTAGTTTACCTCACAGACTGCAAGTCGTGCTTGACATGGAAGCGAATCCGAGCGCTGATGATACGCTGGATTAGTAGAGCTGTGAATGAATTATTGCCATTTCATTCTTAACCAACAGAAAAAAGAATAAAACTCGAGCGTTTGAGCAACCAAACACACATCTCCATCCTATATTACTCCGGGATAGGTCAACGGACGCTTCGACCAGGTGATATGTATAGCAAAGGGGGCGGAGCTTTAGATTCTAGAGAGCATTTGATTGGACAGAAAATGTGATGAGAAGCTGAAGTTGGCAGTGAGCGGAAATGAGAGACTGTGATTTTTGAATGTTTATATCTCCTAAATGTGAATTTTGTAATTGTTTTGGAAAACACCAGGTTATTCATAACCATAAGGCTAACATATTCATACTAAAAGCAAAAAACAAATTACATTTTGATTTCAGGGGGCCTTTAAATTTCACATTTTATAGAAACTTTTTATAACAATGGTAAAGGCCTAACAAGAAAGGCCGTCTGTTTTGCATTCTTGATACATTTAAAGAGGACATATTAAGCTTTTTCAAGCTCAACATTACATGAACATGGAAAAAAACATCATAAGACCCATTTAAAACATTAAAACCCCTTTAAGACCCCCTTAAAACCCCACAGCCTTTTTCATAAACACATTATATTATCAGCATAACAATTAAAACTTCAATCTCTGACTTCAAATAAAGTAAAAATAAAATAAGGTTTTCGACTTTGTTAAGAAATCGTCATCTAAACCTCAAAGACAACATAAGATCTATAGCCTATGCCTGTGATTGACAGGTCAAGGCCAGCTGGGTTACGGTGGCCATAGCAGCTTGAAGAATGGCTTTCACACGAGTTTTCTCCTATAGATTTAAGTTTAAGGCTTTAAGGACACGTTTGAGTCACCAGCCACCAACACGTGCAACACTTTTCATTATCCGCTTCCCTCTGTTGCTCGCCCTCCCCCTCCTCGGCTTTGAAGACTTCTCGTTGCAATGCTTGACAGTGCTTCCTCATGAATCTGGACTAATTGGATCCCACCTCCATGAAAGGCTGGTTGAGGAGATGTGATGGAGAAGGTGGGAGGAACAGTCGGATGACGGAGTGGGCGACCGGAGCAGGAGGCAGTGGGCGTTCGGCATTGCGCTACTCCTCTCAGAGTCACTGAACGCAGACATTAACTGTTCGCAGAACTTTCTTTGATGCTTGTATCTGCCTTGTGTCCGATTTCAATGCTAAAAACTGTGGTGGTGACGATAAACTTCAGAATCAACGTTTTAATACTTCAAAGTGTTTTTGAGAAACATATTTATGTAAAACATTTTTATCTAAATTTGATTAAATTACCCATTTTTGGTTCCCAGAACATTAGTTTTAGGTTCCCAGAATGTGTTTTTTTTTTGGTTCCCAAAATGTTTCCAAGAACGTTAGTTTTTGATTCCCAGAACATTACTTTTTGGTTCCCATAATGTTCCCAAAATGTTGGTTCCCATAATGTTCCCAGTATGTTAGTTTTTGGTTCCCAGTATGTTATGTTAGTTTTTGGTTCCCATAATGTTCCCAAAATGTTGGTTCCCATAATGTTCCCAGTATGTTAGTTTTTGGTTCCCAGTATGTTATGTTAGTTTTTGATTCCCAGAACATTACTTTTTGGTTCCCATAATGTTCTCAAAATGTTACTTTTTGGTTCCCATAATGTTCTCAAAATGTTAGTTTTTGGTTCCCATAATGTTAATGTAAGTTTTTGTTTCCCATAATGTTCCCAAAATGTTGGTTCCCATAATGTTCCCAAAATGTTGGTTCCCATAATGTTCCCAGTATGTTAGTTTTTGGTTCCCATAATATTCCCAAAATGTTAGTTTTTGGTTTCCATAATGTTCTCAAAATGTTCCAAAAATGTTTTAGTTTTTGGTTCCCATAATGTTCCCAGTATGTTAGTTTTTGGTTCCCACTATGACTATGTTATGTTAGTTTTTGGTTCCCATAATGTTCCCAAAATGTTCCCAGTATGTTAGTTTTTGGTTCCCAGTATGTTATGTTAGTTTTTGGTTCCCATAATTTTCCCAAAATGTTCCCAGTATGTTATGTTAGTTTTTGGTTCCCAGTATGTTATGTTAGTTTTTGGTTCCCATAATGTTCCCAGTATGTTAGTTTTTGGTTCCCAGAAAGTTATTTTTTATGGTTAGCCAGGAAAGTTTTCTTAAGGAAAAGAACGTTGTTTTTTGATTAACGGTACCCTATATTAACGTTCCCTTAACGTTATTCTAACATTCCCAGTAACCATTCAGTGATCATCAGCACTCCTGTGGCCCAGTGCAAGCGGTATGGAAGATTGATGTATGGACGCTTATAAATATTATACAAACCATAATCTTGTCTCATTTATTATTTAACTAATAGAAATAATCCAAGCACATCAACCAAGATTAAATATAAGATTACATTTGTCCATCAATATCTAAGATTTACTAGATTTCATTGATTTTACATTTATTCAGCACCAAAAAAAAACAATGACAATCTATGGTTTTTAAAATATGAAATGTATTCAGACATTAAAAAACGAGTAAACAATGATTTGACTAAAAGTAGAATAAGGTTTACAAGTAAAGTTGTATCCATCTTTTTTTATTCAATCTGTCTCCCAATGTCATTCGCTTGCAGTTATTCTTTCCAGTTCCAGTTCTATCAGTAAATGGGTGTACTGGGGTTCCTTTGGGATCAGAAACGCCCGATGGAGTGTTTCTGGAATCCGTCAACACCATTCCCACTTTATGTGTTCCAGCAGAGCTTGTGTACGACAGGCTGCTTTAGAGGACTGTAAAGCGTGTGTCATTGCATGGCTGTAACTTGTGAAGAAAACGCCGCTGGAATGATGAGCTGTCACGTAGCATGAGGTCCCATAAAGTAAACGATTGCAATTACTCCTTCATATTTGATGTTGACAAGCTGAAAATGATTTTCAAGCACTAAATCTTGAAAAGTCCTTGAAAAAAATATGTAGGTTGGTTTTAATGGATTTAGGCTGTTTTAATGTATCCATTTACAGTAGTCACTGAATCTGTGGTCTGTCAATGTACAATGGGTTGTTCATAAATAAATAATACGCTTTAACGCATAAATTTGCAGGCTAAACTTTTATGCAATGTTTTCAAAATGTGTTTTGCTCTTTATTTTGTCAGTTTAAAACGTCCCAAACATTATTTCCTCACATTATTATAGTTTTTCGAGCACAAACTGGTTCAGTGTGGACAGCAGAAACAAGCCAGAAACCGGCAGTTTATGGAGAGACTTGCGTCGTCTTATTGGTCCTTGGCCAGGAATGAACAAAGTTATTTTAACTTCTCATTATGATGCGATAATTAGACACCGATTCGGGAGCGAGAGATGGAAAACTGTTCCCAGCCCTCCTCTCCTCTCCTCCTCCTACGCAGTGGGCAGTATATATATATTTTTTTTTTCAAAATAGACATTTTCCTCTGTGCATGTTTACTTTATGCATGCATGAATGGAAGGCTTTAATATCAAGTCTTTGTTTATAATCATGCCTGCAGAAAGTCCACTTAACTGAGGCTTTGTAGACAGAATGATTTGTGTCTGAATGGCGAGCCCGTGATGTGGGACGGCCCGTGATGATTGGTCCTCGGTTCTGGCATCTGCTCATACGGTCTTATCTGATGTGGATTTCTATGGAGCCTTTCATAATTTACTCTGCTGATTTCCTCAAAGTTGACTACTGGCATATGAAGCGTGTTTTTAAGTATAGAATGGTTTTGTGTGCTATGTTTATACTGCTATATATTTTAATTGTCCCAACTCTGAGAGATATCTATAAAATGTGGACTGTGGAATGGCAGAAATATACATAAGGGAAAGCATCAAAGATAGACAAATAAATGAGAAGACCCTTTATTGGGTTTGTCACATTATATCCAAAAAACAATGGTTCGATGTATATTTGTATATTCCTTTAACAATAGGTTGTGAAAAGGCATCCAATTTTGTGACAATGTATTCCGCTATTGGGGCATGTTGTCACACACCATGGTGGAAATGTTCAAAAGCTCAAAGTCCCCCTCAAGCATGTCTATGTGGTGTTTTTAATCTGCTTTAAGACAAAACGTGTGTAAGTTCATAAGTCGACAGCATTGCTGAGTATTTTCTGCTTAAAACTGCAGTGAACCAAAGACAGTCTCAAAAACACGGTTTGAAATCGCTGGTGTTTCTGACGTCACAAACTACCTTGTAACCAATCAGATCAACGTGTGATCGTCAACCAGTGGATCTCTGAGTGAGTGAGTGAGTGAGTGGAGGCGGGGCTCATTTGCATATTCATAGAACTGCACATACTAATGAGGCAAGGGTGTCGAGTTACATTCAAGATATTTTAAGGCATGGAAAGAAAATATTTTAATTAAGAAAACAACTTTTAAATATGTAATTCTGGTGATCAAAGATGAGTTTCAAGGGATAAAATGATTCACTTTAAAGCAAGACTTTGAGGTATGTGGCTATATAGAAATTGATGTTACAAAATAAACCCACCCAAAAGTGTGACAATTATTCGGGTCTCCTCTGTATTTATTTAAATGTCTATATCTAAAGAGCCATTAAAATCCATGTGTATTGCGGTTAACAGGAGTGAGTTTTGTATGTTCTGAGGGTGTTTTAGGCGTTGTCCATCAGACTCAGAGACTGCTGATGTCAGCTCTTCTCCCAGCTTTATTCATAGAAAACTGTCCTCTCTCTCCCACTCTCTTATTACGCCTGTCCTTGTGTTGGTGGATAATTTATCGGCTTCTTAACCAGAAAACCTATGTAAACACAAACTCCACTTCACAGCCCAAAACCTCTACATTTGCTTCATGAAGGCAACCACCAGGAGCATAATACACTCTAAAAAATGCTGGGTTATTTTAACCCAATTTTGGGTCAAATATGGACAAACCCAGCCATTGGGTTACATTTTTTAATTGCATTTTTGATCCAACGTTTGGGTTTGTCCATATTTGACCCAAAATTGGGTTAAAACAACCCAGCATTTTTTAGAGTGTAAGAGATCTTTATTGCTATAAGGATTCTGGCAATGTAATGCTTTTAAATATGACCCCCCCCCCCCCCCCCCCCAGAAGGGTTAGCACGAGGGCATTAAAGTGTGTATTAGAGTAAATGTTGTTTATTTGAGTTTAGTCTGATCTCTTTATTTATCAAAAGGGAATAAAATAAAATGTTCTACTGCATAAGCACTATATTTTTCAGTGCAAAGTTTGGATTTACCTGAATATCTTATCTTAGAATAGAGATAAACACAGTTTGCTTAGACAAATGACACAAACAAGTCTGTCTTTATTGAACACACGGTAAATCCATACGGATGCATGTTTTTGCAACCCACACTCCAAAAAATGCTGGGTTAAAAACAACCCAAGTTGGGTTGAAATGGACATATTCAGCGAATGGGTTGTTTTAAATCAGCGGTTGGGTTAAATGTTTGCCCAATCTGCTGGGTAGTTTTATTTAACTCAGCTGTTGTTTAATAATGACTGTATTTCTTGCTTAAAATGAACCCGAAGTATGTTGAAAATAAACATTTATGAATACGTTTAAAGAATAATAATTAAACAATAAGTAGGCCTATTTATTAAATTACTTATTTTGTGTTCATTTTAAGCCAGCCATGTAGTAATAAAAAAAAAATAGTTGGGTTAAATAAAACTGCCAAGCACCTTGGGCAAACATTTAACCCAACCGCTGAGTTAAAACAACCCATTCACTGGGCTTGTCCATTTTCAACCCAACTTGGGTTGTTTTTAACCCAGCATTTTTTAGAGTGAAAAATACGTGCATGTGGGGACATTTCTGAAAACATGATTTTCACTGCGTTTAAAGATGACGTTGCTTATATGTGATACCATTTTTTTTCACCAGAATTGTGAATAGATTTCCAGGAATTAATTATACTTGCCAAACAAGGACACACGACTTTCATCCTTACATTTGACTCCTCTCTTTCCTTCTCCCTCTCAGCTCTCACCAGATCTATGGCCTTGTGAACGGGGTGATTATCACCTGATTGACCCTGAGGTCAGTCGAAGCTTTTGAGCGGGTTCCCTCTCTTACCTGAGTGCAGCATGAATACAAGATAGCACAAGGTCACCCTATAGAATACAGATGAATCTGCTTCACACGTATACGCTTCCTCATCAACTTACCAACCTCCACTATTGGATCAAATGAAGGAATGCTGGCCAGAGCCATTTACTCATCCCAGGTTTATTTTGCACTGATGAAACCAATGTGACTTGTGTTGATGAAAGTGAATTCAATCTTTTCCGGCGCCGTACAACATGAGTGTAGTTGATTGCGCCGATAACGTTTGTAAAACCCGAGCTCCGTGCAAATTGCTTTTCTGGATTGTGACTGTTGCATTCAGTGACTTCTTTTAGTTCAATTAACTGGATCACTAAACTTCACTGTCAAAAGATTGGTTGTCCAAATCAGGGTACTGTAGGTTTTTATAAATCCTGATGCAAACGCATGTTTAAAAGCCCTTTTTGTGCTTTTTTTTGTTCACGGCAGCATCAGATTTTCTAAGCTGACAGTATGAAGCATGCACAGCCACACAGGAGCTCGTGAAAGTACATGAGGTGAAGAAAAACAAGTCAGTCCTGGCCATTAGCCCATACAATCTAGCATGATACCGCAATATAATGAGACGACGACATCAGTGGTCCAGTCTGCATCAGATCTCAACATTTCCAGTTCTGCATGGATTAAGGCCAAGTTAACACTGAAACAAAAGAGGTGTTTGCCTCAGGTAATTTCCTTGCAGTTTCTTTCAGGCGCTTCACAACTGCAAACCCTCAGGCTTTGGCAGCGCAAGCCAAGGAACATGTTTCTCATTATCAACAAAAACAAAACCGAGAAACCATATGTCAAAACAAGCAGGCTTTTTGTTCGTCTAAACAGCTCGGACAGAGCAACCACGACAAATGGAGGAGAAAAGAGGAGGGAACTGTTAATCGAGATAAATGCACTGCATAGAGCTAAAGAGGTCCAGCATTGCTTTTTAAGAGAATTGAATTACTCTGCACTGAGATGTATGGCTTTCATAGCAGATCCGAAATAAACGGTTTTATTTTTACACAAGTTGGTTTTTATTTTGATTGCTGAAATGTGTTTCAGATGAGCCTTAAATATTAAATTAATGTTATGCAATGCTTCCCAAAATTTCTTAAATAACAAAAACAAAACAAAAAACAACCTTGTTTGAAGAGCCATCTGCTGAAAATAAGTGCCATATTTGTATTTTTTTGAAAGTGTCATAAAGCAGCCAGTTACATTAATTAGTCTAACAACCCGTCCCCATTCTCCAAGCAAATTATAAATTTTTAATCACAAACTGTCAAGGGTATTTTGGTTAGGCTATACAGTGCATTTTGTAATCGGCTACTGATGATTCCTAAAAATGTTTACAATATATTTAAACTAAATAAGAATGTAGCCTATGCCACACGCAAACCTGAAATCACTGAAATAACAATTTGTTTGCCCTTTGTGACACAACTATTATGATCTGTAAACGGTCAAATAAAAAGCGTTTCTGAAAACGCTGTCAATCATTTTGCGCGTTCACAATCCATATACGGGAAGCCGGAAACTGAGAGCGCGCGATACATGAACTTGAATGTTTTGAAAGAGGGACGAAATGTTCACATCATTAAGGAGTAGGAGGACCAAAAAAAGCGACGGACACAAGAGAAGAGGGACACTGAGCTTTTCAGCGCTGGAAGAAGAACTGAGAGCTGCGAAACGCTTGAAAAAAAGAAGCTTAACAGGTAAATAAACTGTTTGGACTCGGAGGTAGAAAAAGAGGGCGTGTCTAAAGTCTGGCGGAAGTTCTTGAACGTAACATCGCTTTCAGTTCGTGTCAATCCATGAATCAAAACAGCACTTACAGTACTTACCTGAGTCCAGAGAGCTTTCATAGACCACCAGGCCCGAGACACTAAGCTTTTATAGACCTTTATATTCATACTTTTAGTCCTTCCTTCCATCTGCCCACACACTTTAACCATGAGCCACTGGGACAACAGTTGAGCTTTCAATTCCAGGCTTTCTGTCAGTTAATAACAAGCTGGCCTCAGCAAATGGAAACCCCTCAACTTGCATTCATTCGCTTGCTTTTGCACTGTCCTTACACAAAATCCCATTTTCAGAAAAAAAAAAAATAGTAAAGGCAAAAAAGTTGCATTGGAAAATAATTGACTGCTTGCAAATAAACGGGTTAAGAAGGTTGCAGAGCCCATAAAATAAATTGACGAGGGTAAATAGCGTGTTACTTTTCGGTTGCCCTGGTCCTTGTGATGAAGTATACAGATTTGCAATTTCCACAGGCAAAGACAAGCCCAATAAACCTCATAATAACATGCAGGGTTAACAGAGCTGTTGTTTTCACCTAGCCAGCCATGGCTATAAATATGCGCTTAAACTAGCTGAAGATGGTTACGCGTGTGGTATATTTATGGGCCTTTGTTTTCGCTTTATGGCTGTCTGTTAAGTTTATATTTTCCTAAGCTCTGTGGCAAATCAATAGTCACATATTGAAAGCATAGATCTTTGGAATAACTCGCTGAATCTCTTCTGAAATGTGAATGTGTGACAAATTTCATTACCAGTTTCAATAATGAAAACAGCAGGGTTGTTGATTCGGGGACGCGAGTCGTTCATTAGGAAACGTTTGTGAGAGACAAACAAGACTTTTAAAAGGTTATTCACCCAAAAAATTTAATTATCCCATAATTTACTCACCCTCAAGCCATCCTAGGTGTATATGACTTTCTTCTTTTTTTAGTCGAACACAATTGTAGTTATATTAAAACATATCCTGGCTCTTCCCAGCTTTATAATGGGAGTGAAAGGTACCTTTGATTTTGAAGCCCAAAAAAGCGCATCCATCCATCATAACAGTAATCCATCCGACTCCAGGGGTTAATAAAGGCCTTCTGAAGTGAAAATATCCATATTTATAACTTTATAAACTATAATCACTGGCTTCCGGTAACGGCCACGACTCTAGTTCTGGTAAAAGAGTGACCTCTGACCCGACGCATGACCTCTGACCCGACTCAGGTGAGAGTCGACGCCTTTCGCGGTTCAGACAACAAACTCAAGCTCCTCCCACATTTCTCTTTAAAAATGGTCGTTTTAGACTTCTAATTCATGACCAGTGTTTTGCTCGATCCTCTGCACTTCCGTTTTGGCCAATACATCTTGCGTCGGGTCAGAGGTCACTCTTCAGCCTGAACTTGACTCGTGTACAGCCGTTACCGGTGAAATTTTTCTTACAAAAACGCATGGCTTTGCTTCAAAATGCCTTTATTAACACCTGGAGTCGTATGGATTACTGTTATTATGGATGGATGCGCTTTTTTGGGCTTCAAAATCAAAGGTACCATTCACTCCCATTATAAAGCTGGGAAGAGCCAGGATATTTTTTAATATAGCTCTGATTGTGTTTGGCTGAAAGAAGAAAGTCATACACCAAGGATGGCTTGGGGGTGAGTCAATTATGGGATACTTTTAATTTTTGAGTGAATAACCCTTTGAAATTTTTACAGTGATCCTGACGTCTCTGATCCGCTGATAATAAACAATGGCGAGTATGAGTGTGTATTCAGAAAGGCAGCAGCACTGTGATGACTCTCTGCTGAGAGACGTGTTTATTTACTTAAGCGACGTGTGTATATTTGACTCAGTCGGATCGTTCTCTCTGTGTGAGAGGGTTTGCCTGCTTCTGCTTCAGGACCCTGCTGATAATACAGGGCTGCCCTGACACTGCCCGATGAAAAGCGACCCCGAGAAACTCTGCAAACACCATGCTGTGACCAATTTAAAACACAGAGGCAGTCTCTAAAAACACAAGACACACACACACACACACAAACTGAGTGTTTCTAGGGTTGTAGTAGGCCATCTGCCTTCTGTCTTTTTTCTTAGACGAAACCTTTATATATATATATATATATATATATATATACATTTTTTTTACAGCATATGCATGTACCCGTAAAAGAAGGCACTGGTCTCACATGATAATACTACAGGTATGGTACTTATTACACTAAAATTCATATATGTGACAGGATATTTCAAGAATACTGTGGTATTGTAATACAAGAATCCATGGTATGGCCCAAAATTTTGTACACTTAAAAAACGAATTAAGGTCTTTTCTTTATATATATATATATATTTATATATATATATATTTTTTTTAAAGATATATGGTAGACGCACGCCTTTTGAGAAAAAACACTTTATAAGAATGTAACCTATAATCAATAAAAAAAGAAAAATATATGTACACTACTGTTCAAAAAGTTTTTTAAGTTTTTGAAAGAAGTCTCTTGTACTCAAGACTTACTCAAGACCAAAAATACAGTTAAAGAAGGGAAATATTATTAAAATTTAAAACAAAAGTTTTTAATTTGAATATAAAATGTAATTTATTCCAGTGATCAAAGCTGAATTTTCAGCATCATTACTCCAGTTTTTAGTGTCACATGATCTTTAATATGCTTATTTGCTGCTCAATAATTTATTATCTGTCAATATCAACAGCATTCATTTTAAATTTACTTTTTTTGCAACATTATAAATGTCTATATAGTCACTTTCTGATTAATTTAATGCATCTATGTTGAATAAAAGTATTAATTTCTTAAAAAGAAAAAATCCTACTGACCCCAAACTTTAATGGGAGTGTATGTTTTCCAAAAGTAAGACAAAATCTGTTAAGACATGTTTTGTTTTTTTAAATGTCCGTGTAGTTATTGAGATGAACTACACCTGTAGTAAGTCTGCTTGGACACCATGTGTGAATTTGATATAATCAAGTCCAAGAAGTTCAAGTTCAAGAAAAAAAATCCTTTTATATTGCATAAAAGCTCATTGTTTTTACAGTGCTGTGACAGTACAACAGTACAGTGATGATATCAGATGGCGATACTGAACGATTAATATGTGCATATGCTTAAAAATACGATTTTGATGGCGAATTGACCCTTCGCAGGGAGCTTGATTGACAGGTGATCTGATAAATCATACTTCGCCATTCACCATTTTGTCCGACAAAGCAGTCAGGAGAGTTATGGTGCGTTCTATTATTTTCAACGAACCGACTCGGCCCTCGGATATGACGTCACTTCCACACTTAAAGCGTTCTGGTATGTGTCCGAGTCGGAGAAAAAACATGGACGCCACCCGGAAAGCTGTTGCTATGATAGCACTGGCCGAGTACCAGGCGCTCCAAAATGTATGTGCTTCACCTAGTTTACCTGCTGTTAGCAACGCTAGCCATGTTAGTAACACCCGTTTGAAACAAGGCTTCATTCAATATTGCACTCATTACAAGACCAATTCCCATACCCACAGGCAGTGATACGGACGCAGTAAGGTATTGCAGTAATACAAGTGATTAAAATCGTCATTTAAACAACCAAAGCGGTCCAAAAACAATGAAAACAAGTCACACAGGGCGCAGCCATCTTGGATTCCGTATCGGAATTCTTGCTCGGTGTCCTCACGGTTGTCCGACTTCCGAGCGACGAAATCCGAGGAAAGGGGGCGTGTTGGTGCATGTTGCTAGGCAACGTCTGTCTTCCTAGTCTGAACTCCGAAACGGATAAATAATAGAACGCGCCATTAGTAGATTTGGTAGATTAGCTTGAGAAGCGAAGTGTACTGACGTCTTTCCGCGGTTAAAACAACATTCCTTCTGATGTTCATTCATGTTTGTTTGATGCTATAAATGAACTAGAAGGAAGAGATGATCGGTTCACGAGCGGCTTTAACTGAGGAGACACAGCGATCTGACACACACATTAAAGAGCCACAAAACACTATTTTATTGTTTCAATTGCTTTAAAAAAAATGAACAAATTTGAAAGGTGAGACTTTGTTTAATATCAAAAGTAAGCTGGTCTGTGTCAGTCAGTGTGTTGTCAGTGTCTCTCTGCTCCGCGATGTGTTTTTCACTGCGTGAGAACATGGTGTGTGTGAGAGCGTAGCTTGTCAGACATAGCGACAGTAACTAAGGGGGGCGGGTCTTTGTGAACGGTCAATTTAAGCCCATAAAAATCATTTTGATTTAAAGTGACCAGAAAAGCATCACTTTTTTTTTTTTTTTTTTTTTTTTTGCAGATAACTGGATATTTAATATCTGAGTCCATGAAATTCACACATTTTAATTGCACGTTTAATGTGTCCAAATACAGTTCTGTGCCTGTGAAATTAATGCTTTCTAAAAATATAAAATGGCGCACATCTGCAGAGACACTGAAGCATCAGTTTTGCAAGCGTCGCCTCTCAGCCATCCTGTCTTGGGCCTGTTAATATGATGCGATGATTTGATTAATGCATCCAATACCTGTTGCCCACATGTTACATATATGTGAACTCCATCCTCAAATCAAAACCAGCTGCTGCCGTGGCCGTTAAAAAAAGCAGACTGAATAGTAGTACAGTTGTCTACGCCGGATAGAATAATATGTTTATTATACTGGCAATGGAGTGCCATTGCCAGGAAATACATAAATAATACAGCGATGTATAGGAATATATTACTCATCCCTAGTGTGGTGTGCATGGCCTCCACAGGTAATGGATCCAGCACATGGGTTTGGACACACTCCTGCGTCCCTTCATCACAGATTGAGCGATGAACCCCTGAGTGTAAGTGCATTACAGAGCCGACTCTCCATCTAAGATCCCGTATTTAGTCCTTTCAGAAGGGCTTTTCTTCCCCTCCTAAGCGTAGGACTGCATGTTGCTCATTTATTTCGGCTGCTGTCCTATGAGGAAACATAGGAACATGCCAATGAGCAATGTGATTAGGCTCGGCCCCGACCCGAGAGATTGTTATTTTTGCGTCCGTGCCAGAGTATATAAAAGCACTGCTTGTACATTATATGATATGCTAGAGCTCAGCGTCTCTGACAAGGGGAAAATGTAGGGCTGTTTTGGATACGGTGTGTTATAGCCACTGTTCCTTTTAATGATTTGGGCTTTTCTCCAACGCCTTTTCTCTGACAGACAGTGTATTGAAATTCTCATTATGTCCTTTATGCTTTTTACATATTGTCTTTCTTTATTGCATGCTGTAATTGTAGCAGTTGTGCGTTGTTGTTTTTTTTTGCACATTTAAGGCTTTTGTTGAATTATTATTATACATTTTTTTTTAAATACTTAATCACGCTTTAGCAACCGCAAACATTTTTGAGGCAATATTTCACCCGTATGTCTAAAAAAAAAAAATCTATCATTGTTGATGCAAAGGGACTGGTTGAGACATAATGCACCGTCATTAAAATAAAAAATATGAATCAAAAACACATGAATGAATTAGCAATTTTTACATATTGTCTTTCTTTATATGCATGCTGTAATTTTAGCAGTTGTGCGTTTTTTTTTTTTTTTTTTTTTTTGCACATTTAATACTTTTGTTGAATTATTTAAGTATTTTTTTGTTTTGTTTAATACTTAATTGCGCTTTAGCAACCGCAAATATTTTTGAGGCAATATTTCACCCGTATGTCAAAAAAAAAATCTATCGTTGAGACATAATGCACCGTCATTATTCATCTGTGAAAATAAAAAATATGAATCAAAAACACATGAATGAATCAGCAATTTTTACATATTGTCTTTCTTTATTGTATGCTGTAATTTTAGCAGTTGTGCATTTCTTTTCTTTTTTTTGCACATTTAAGGCTTTTGTTGAATTAAGTAGGCCTATATATATTTTTTAGTTTAATACTTAATCGCGCTTTAGCAACCGCAAACATTTTAAGAGGCAATATTTCACCTGTATGTCAAAAAAACAAAAAACAAAAAACAAAACTATCGTTGTTGATGCAAAGGTGCAAAAATGCAGAAAAATATGAATCAAAAACACATGAATGAATCAGCAATTATTACATATTGTCTTTCTTAATTGCATGCTGTAATTTTAGCAGTTGTGTGGTTTTTTTGTTGCACATTTATGTAAAAATATGTACAAAAATTCGCCACTAGGGGTCGCTAACCTCTTACAATAACAAAGGCGTAAGTTGATGACGCAACATTTCCTGCTGAATTATAACTTGTCGTCAAGCCGATGGATCTAATAATGTTTATGGATGAGTGAATACATTAATGTTTTTATCATGACTGAGGTATGAAGCAGTGCGCGATTGCTAATAAGAGACAGATAAGTTATCAGCGCCACGCGAGTCCCGCGGATATAAAGGAATACGGACATTTCATTCTACCGAACTAGTTACTAGCCCACCCACGCAAGTGCAGAAATACTACTCACACGGGTCAGTTTATTAGACGAATTAAACTTATGAGGTAACGCAGCGCTCTACACTATGACACTAAACTGCATTTGAGTGTGTTGAAAGTCATAATGTTATTCTATGTGTTCGTTTGTTTGGCTATATGAGACTAGCAGTAAGCTAGATCAACATTAGAATAACATACAGATCATATTCTAACATTTCATCATGTTGAGCTATATAACATTGATTAGTTTTATGTACATTTGCTCACCTGTCTAATAAAGTACATGTTAGAGCTCTGTCAAGTCCAAGTTAGTCGCGGACGCTAGCTCTCTGCATCTCGAAAACGCCACGCTGATAATGATCCTCGTTTTAGTTCTCCTTTTTCCCCAAAAGTCTGTTTGCACTGTTTGAATGAAACAACAACAGCGTGCAGCTTGACGTTGCACTACGCAGTTGTCCACGTCTGTCGCCATTGGTTATTATAGCAGAAGGCCTACTACCCATACTATCTATGGTACTACCGAGCATAGATATACATAATAAAGGCTAGATGTCTTACGACGGAGTTTCTCACCCGGCGGCCATCTTGTCACAGGCAAGCTTTCTGTAAGGTGAATGATCGGCACGAACACAAATACTCTTTATCTCGCTGAAATCTTGACGGATTTACAAACGGTTTGGTTTCTTACAAACGTTATAAACGTGGCTATAATTCTGGATGCTTGAACATGTTGAAATACATAATATTATAATTATTTATATGTACGCAGTGTCATAACTACATCTCTGACGTTTATAACAAACCAACTCGTAGAAAATTGAGCAAGTTATGGTTATTTAAAAAGTACATGCACCATTAAAACACAATGTTACGAGGTGAGCGAGCTGACTGTGACAAGATGGCCGCCGTGTGCGGACGTCGACCTCCATTGGCCAGCAGCGCGGACGAGACATCTAGCCTTGATATCTATGCTACCGAGTACTACGAGCGGAAACCAGGGATAATGCGGATATTGCGTCATTGACAGGCACATTTTTTTCCGGGACGGGGAAAATTATTAAAATTGGAATTTCTCTGAAATTAAAAATCTTTGTGAACTTTTGGGATATTGTAAGTACACAACAGCAGGAAATATATCACACTGTGCAAGTGATTTTTGGATATTTTAATACAAAAATCTTACATATTGTATCTTTAAGGCTTTTGTTGAATTATTTAAGTTTTTTTTTTTTAGTTTGATACTTAGTTCAATAAAATGTATAAATTTTTAGTTTGATAAAAAAAAAAAATATTGTTGATGCAAAGGACTGGTTGAGACATAATGCACTGTCATTACTCATCGACGAAAATAAACAATAAAGTGCAAGCAAGATGAATCAAAAACACATGAATGAATCAGCAATTTATAACAATCTCAATTCTGAGGCTGATTGCAATCAGATGATGGCGTACACGTTTCTGTTGATTGCTTTATATGTATCATTCTGGTCTTCTCAGTCTGCGCTCTAGTCTAGAGACATCATGATGTTTTGCGTATATTATTGGGTGTAGTGCACAATAATCGCTTTGTATTATCATAACTCTGGACAAATCAGTACTCGAGAGAGAAGTCAGTGCTCATAACGCATTCACTGAATCATGGAGAAATCACACATTCATCAGGAGAGCAAATAAACTGAGCCACTGAATTGTCACCGGTCACATTCTTCCTTTATGCAACATATAAACACAGAGACATTTCTACTGTACTTCATGAAGGAACCATAAATAACATCAACTGTTGTACACTGGCACTTTTAGTTGGATTTTCCAAGCTTTAAAGTATATCCATAAAGACTTTTTTATATTCTAAATAATCTGTATTAAATTGAATAATATGTAATCTAATATTATAATCAATATAATCAATGTAAAAGCAAACAAACCCCTCATGAAGCAAATATACACAGTATGTGTGTGAATGTGTGTGTTTGCATGCGTATTTGAGTGTGCGTGTTTGCAAGTGTGTGTGTGTACAGTATGTGTTAGCCGGTGCATGTGTGTGTGCGTGTTTGCAGATTTTGCACATTGCGTGTGTGTGTGTGTGTTTGCAAGTGTGTGTACTGAATATGTTTGCCTGTGCATGTGTGTGTGTGCGTGTTTGCAGATTTTGCACATTGCTCGTATGTGTGTGTGTGTGTGTGTGTGTTTGCGAATGTGTGTAGCTTTGTGTTTCCCCGTGTATGTGTGTGCATGTGTGTGTGTTTGCAGATTTTGCACATTTCATGTGTGTGTTTGCGCGCATGTGTGTGTGCGTGTTTGCAGATTATGCACATTGCGTGTGTGTGTTTGCATGTGTGTGGGTGTGCATGTATTTGTGTGTGCATGTATATCTGTGTGTGCATTTGTGTGTGTGTGTGTTTGCATGTGTGAGTGTGTTTACAGATTTTGCACATTGTGTGTGTGTGTGTGTGTGTGTGCGCGTGTTTGCAGATTTTGCACATTGCGTGTGTGTGTGTGTGGTGTGTGTGTGTGTGTGTGTTTAGGAGGTTGCCGTAGTGGAAAGTGTCATTTGGAGCCTGGTTTTGTGGCTCCTGTTGAGGCAGAAAATCACATGTATTCATAATTTAACAAAACAGTGGAAAATACTGCACACTTTAACATATGAAAAATGTAATGAATGAATTGATGAATGAGGCATTTATACGAGTGTGCAATATATATTCTTCAATATACATTTATAATAAAGAATTAGAATAATTTCCCTGCAGCGATATATGCTTCCCCCAGGAGACGCCTAAAGCTACGAGATACATTTTGAAAGTATTTCTACTTAATACAATATATGTGATTTATTTATTTAGTCTAGATCAGAAGATGATCAAGGCATTTATTCGCTTATATTCCTCCATCTGCCATTCACTTCAGGCAACCACTTTTATTACATTCAGGAACATAATGCTCACGATGCACAACTATAATCACTGTCAATTTTAATTCGCTTCCATTTAATATGCATGGGGTGAATATGCAGTTTTTCAAATTAATAAGTCAAGTCAGCTTTATTTATACAGCGCTTTTTACAATACACAGAGTGTTTCAAAGCAGCTTCACAGAGATAACAGGAAAATAATGCAACAAATTTTGTTTCTAGAAGAAAATAGCGTCACTGTCCACCTTAAGTAAGTTCAGTGATGGTTCATTTTTGTTGTAAAAAAGTTATTAATTTGGTTAATTTATATATATATATTAGGGCTGTCAAAAGATTAATCGCGATTAATCGCATCCAAAATAAAAGTTTGTGTTTGCATAATATATGTGTGTATACTGTGAATAATTATTTATATATATAAAAACACACCCAATCATGTATATATTTATATATAATATAAATTATATAAATGTATATACAGTAGTATATAAATGCAAATATTTCTTAAATATATACATGAATGTGTGTGTATTCATACATAATAATTATACACAGTACACACACATATATTATGTAAACACAAACTTTTATTTTGGATGCGATTAATCACGATTAATCTTTTGACAGCCCTAATATATATATATATATATAGGGATGTCATTGTCCAGCTCAGTTCAGTTCTCATATAATGGTGTCAATGCAGGCGGATCAATAATATTGTTGAATATTAATGTCCCTAAGAATAAAGAAAAAATATAGACATTGAGGTTTAATAAGAGGAGCAGTGCAATGTTTTTGTCCACATGGGGGTGCTATAAATACTCTAGTGTTTTTGCCAAGCTCTCTAGTGTGAGAGACTCAGTCAGATGGACAGCGTCTCTGTTCGCAGCAGATCTGGGGTCAGTCTAACTGAACAGATGGGTCATGCCTTACTGACTCTTGAGCTGGTAATCTGAGCGGACAGACGCACAGCAGGCCCAGACCAACTACTAGACTATTGTTCAACTGTGCCGAATCTGGAAGTGTTGCTAACCCTGCCGGAGGATATTTGGTGTGGAGACAGAATGATTATTGGCTGGTTCGGTATTGTTTCTTTTGGCTGTCGGCTGTTCTTATAATATTTGGTTAACGTTGAATTGGTCTAAACTTAATGTTAACCGTCCACCGAAGGCCACATACTGTACAGTGGATAAACGTCTTTTTATCAAAGAACCTGTCTCTAAGGAGTGTGTAATTCGCTGCAATACAGAATTAATCAGATTTCGTAGCAAATGAAACTAAATGAGCCAATGGCATTGTCGTTTCCTGGACTAGCCGGACCACCGTTCCTCTGGGATTTATGGCACACTGAATCTCACTGTCTGTGTTTCTCGCAAAGCTCCCCTTTTTTTTTGTTTTTTTTTTGGAAGAACCAAAATAGAATTTTCCTTCAGTTCTTCAACCCAAGTTTCCTGAGGCAAACTCTCTCTTTGTCTCACTAGATGTCAGCCTGAGAGATTTATAAGCACGTTTTTCTCTGTTCGCGTAAGATGTGTCACTAAATAACTTACCATGTCAACCATACAGACAAGACTATTTCATTCAGAGCTTTACTTGCCGTTTCTTCTCTCTCTCTCTGTGTGTGTGTGTGTGTGTGTGCACATGAGAAATGGCATCAACGTGGAAAATACCTTTCAATCTGCCGGATTTATCCACACAAAGCTTTTTGAAAGTCTGCGATGTTCAGGGCTTTTACTGTACGGCAGTGACACACCGAGATGAAGAGATTACACCCAGCATCCACATGAGAGAGGGAAGTCCTGAGGGGATTTTCCCATCCTCACTGTCATGTGGGATCAGCTTTTACAGTGGCTCGGATCATAACAACCCTCATGCATTTTGATATAAGAGATCTGGCCCATTAAAGGAAGCGCTGGTCATTTGCACAGGAAGATGATGTCATTGCTTTACCACATTTACTGTTGGATCGCAAGCCAAAAATGGATCCCATGATTTCTGTTTTGATGGGTTGTGGACAGCAGGGAAAAACAATCCCATATGCATTTTTACAATGTCTGGTGTTGACAATTTTTTTTTTTTTACTTTATTTGATTATTTTATCATAATTGAATGATCTTATATTAGTTATCATCTTTTTGTAGTATTTTCTGTTTTTAAATAAATCTGACTTAAAGTTCTGAAGGTTGTTTGGCTCCGTAACTAGAGTAGTTGCCAACAGATTAAAATTGACACCTTTATTCAAATATTATTTAATAAAATATTTCATAAGCATATTTTTGTAGTTGTGCTCGAAGTCAATAGTTTTATTTGGTGATAATAACGCAAATGCCAAATTGTGCCATAACATACTTTTTGTCCAGGCTGACATACACTCTAAAAAATGCTGGGTTGTTTTAACCCAAGCCTGGGTCAAATATGGACGAACCCAACCGTTGGGTTAACATTTTTAGTTAAAAAAAGTTAACCCAACGGCTGGGTTTGTCCATATTTGACCGAAATTTGGGTTAAAAAAACAAAAACAAATAAATTATGAACGTATGCAAAAACAAGAGAGAACCAATGACATATTAATAACAGTGAGCTTATTGTTTTTATATGCATTTTTTTTTTTTGCATATAAAATGAAACCTATAGTTATAGTTTGCTTTTTTGCCACATCATTTTGTCAGATAAACACGTTTACCAAGTTTAGTGTTTTGTTCTTCCCTTCGAAAAAATATAAAATATGTTTTTAATCAGGGTCATTATTAAAACAGCACTTTTGGTCGCTGCATCTTTAGCTCTTCTTAAGATATCTTCATCAAATAATTTTGTCCTGGTGTAATTGAGCCGTGTTTGCAGAGAAGATGCACATATCGTGAGCATATCTGCAAACAAACATAATTGCTTCATCATTCGCCATGTGGGCTCGCCATTTTTGGTCTTCCTGTGCTTATTATTTATTGTTTGAAATAATCAAATTGAAGAAACATGTGTGGAGTTGAGTGGATCGCTTGGAAAAAAAAAAGAAGAAATTATGGAGTAATGTGCTTGCAAAATTGAATCATGCTGTCATAGAAACGAGGATTTAGGATGTTTAGAAAGGCACAATTATTGTTTGCTGGGACGGATTTATGAAAATAGTAGACTGCAGTTTTAGACAAAGCAAAAGTTTGAAGTATTTTACCTCACAGGAATGTTTCATCACAGCATGAACAACTAATACAGCTACAGGAGACCAGCTTTAAACATGTAATATTGATGCTTAAAGCGGTGGTATAATGCCTTTTCACAAGATGTTAAATAAATCTTTGATGTCCCCAGAGTGTGTGTGAGAAGTTTTAGCTCAAAATACCCCACAGATATTTTTATATATCATGTTAAAATTGTCACTTTTTGAGGGTTTGCAAAAACGCACCGTTTTGTGTCTGGCCCTTTAAATGTAAATGAGCTGCTGCTCCCGGCACAGGGGGCGGAGCTACAAGAGCTGGCATGTGTTAGCAGCTGCGATTACCACACACACACACACACACTAAAATGACAGAAACTGTTCTGCCTTTAATGTTAAAACGGAGTCAGACAAAGATGGAGAGACTCAAGAAGAAGTGACAACATGTAGAAGCAACAGGACGTCTCTGAATGGTTAGTTGATGAATTTATGTTGCTGATGTGGCGTTAACTATCTTCAATTAGCATATTCTGTCATGGTAATCTATAAATCGCTCGTATAGGAACTGTTGTGAGACGCACACACAGTGACTTTCTATTGAGTGTGAAAAGATGAATGCTAAAGTTTGAGCTGACTCACAAATGTGCTCGACTACAACGACTCTTCCTCTTCTCAACATGGACTGCGTGTTCCGGGGGCGGGGCTTATGCTAATTCTTGGGTTGGTGATGTCACTAACCCGGGAGGAATGTTGTGTAGTTCCTACCAGCCGTTTGTTGTAGTCCTTAAATTTTTTTTCTTTAAAAGCAAATGTCTCACTTTGCTTTGAACTTTGAGCGTTGTAACTTTGCAGATGTTGTTTATGATCAAACAGCAACATTACACACTAACTACAGTTAGAAAAGTCAAATCATACTCAACCACCGCTTTAACACATGCGTAACTATAATGCTTTACAATATGAAGAAAAAGGCTTTTCTATCACGACATGTTCTCAAACAATATTTCATACGCACACATCTCTCCTGTTATAATGAAGCAGCACATTGTTGAAATGTTATAGTCTCAGATGAATGTCTACCTGTACATGCTTCACATTAGCGTCCTTGACTTTCTTTCATGGGAGAAAAGCATTTGTTCTGCCTGAGCTGACGGTCCTTGAGGGACTATTTCCCGAACGCCTTTTCATTTTATCACTATTAGCTCTTGGAGGGCATTCAGTGGCTGGAAGCAGTTTTGAGTGTTGCCCATGGGCTCTGTGATGCACGGCCAGTCTTTTGGAAGTGTTTTTGTAAGGCTTAAGCATTATGAAAAGTGTACTCACTCGCAACAGTCCTCATGGGTGCGTATAGGGATGACCAATCAAACGACAACACAGCTTACTGCGTTTGTTAACGCTGATGTGTCATGAGTTCGGAAAGGCAAGTGGTCTTCACTCTAAAAAATGCTGGGTTGTTTCAACCCAATTTTGGGTAAAATATGGACAAACCCAGCCATTGGGTTACATTTTTAAATTACATTTTTAACCCAACGTTTGGGTTTGTCAATATTTGACCCAAAATTGGGTTGAAACAACCCAGCATTTTTTAAAGTGCATGAATGACGCGATCTTGTGGTTGTGTTTCTCCCAATATACACACTCTAAAAAATGCTGGGTTGTTTTAACCCAATATTGGGTCAAATATGGACAAACCCAAACGTTGGATCAAAAATGCAATTTAAAAATTTTACCCAATGGCTGGGCTTGTCCATATTTGACCCAAAATTGGGTTAAAACAACCCAGCATTTTTTTTCTAGAGTACAGTATTACGAGTTTAGACAGTATCATAGATTAAAATTTGAAAGGTTCACTCTAAAAAATGGCAGCCATTGGGTTAAATTTTTAAAAGACACAAGACAAGACTGTATTTATTTGATCAAAGACACATTAATATTGTTAAATATTACTATAATTTAAAATTAATGCTTTCTTTGTTACTTCAGTCTTCAGTGTCACATAATTGTTCAGAAATCATTTTAATATGCTGATTTGCTGCTCAAGAAACATTTCAAGAAACATATTTACACACTTTTCAAGCTAAATATTACACAAAAAGAGATTATTAGGTTTGAAATGATAAAGCAATAGGATATGCTATTCAAAATGAAAACAAACATTTTGATTTTCAACTTCGATTGTTTATATTAATGTGATGAACTTGAAGAAAACAGTTAATGCAATGACATTCATTTACATTAATGCGAGACACTACAGGCAAAATCACTGGTTTCATGCATCTGTCAATTTTGAGATTTTGGGCTTTTTGGCGTTTCATAAAGTTTTTTTTTTTTTTTATAAAAAAACATCCAAAATACACGTTTAAGTGGATCTTTTGTAGCACTTTATCTATTTGCATCTGTAGATTAAAAAAATATATGTTCATGCTGCCCTAAAATTTTAAGTTAAGTCAACTGGAAATGTGAAGTTGTTGACAACTTTGAAATTTGAGTTGACTAAATTAAAAATTTGAAGGCATCACGAACACTTACTGTTTAAGTTGAAACTCAAATTTTTTTTTTACAGTATAGGCCTACATAAAGGCTTTTTTCTCAAAATGAGATTTTCTCAGAAAGCTCAACTTCAGCAGCACTTATACACCAAACTTTACAGTTTTATTCATATTTATTCGAAAAGGCACGTATGGATATATGGATCTATATATGAAGGATATATGGATCTATATATGAAGGATATATGGATCTATATTCTATCTATTTATTGTATTTTTACAAAAGGATTTGTTCATATATAATTTGCCGGATTTTACGTACTTTGACTCTATAAAAAAAAACCTGAAACAGGAATTTTGAACCTGGCTTTATTTAATGTTCAGATTTTTTATCTAGAAATGTATGCAAATGAGACAATGCCTCATTTGCATATTTAAACATTTGCATATTTAAACATAACATTTCTGAAAACTTGTAATAAAATACATTTTAAAAAATGCAATTCCAAATGTAATCAATCAACTGGGAAAGTATGATTTTACATCTATTAGTTAGTGTTTTTACACTATTTACCTGGGGTGTCTTGCCTTAAGTGTCCAAATATATTTTGAGACCACTGTATATCAGGTGTCTCTCTATGTGTCACATAATACTGACATTGAGATCTCTCAAGCTCCCTGACTGTCTTTTCTGGCAGACAGTGCCCAGTGGTTTGTCTATCTCTGTCTGAGATGTTATAAGTATGTGTGTGTGTGTGTGTGTGTGTGTGTGTGTTTGTGTGTGTGTGTTTATGGTGCAAGTACCGTGGCTGTTGAAAACTACAGGCTGTCTGTGGTAAAGTCAGCTGGGGTGAGCGAGATGAAAGCTGTTTGGCCGTGTAGCGCTGGCGTTTTCAGTCCTCGTATGAGTAAAATCTGCACGTAAACAAATTAGGGTCTGAGCGACGGCTTTCCACTCGTCTGATGCCTCTGATGCCTGTGGATTCGCCCTGTTGGCCCGGGTTAAAAGGCAGCCTGAAGTAGCGGCGTGCGATTTTTGGCCGTCTGCTGCTCCAAAATGAGAATCAAGAAAGAGATGAATTTAACATACTGGCATAGCATATACTTTCCCTTCTATGTTTCTTTCCCTCTCCTTCTTGCGACCTGGCAGACAGTAGACAGACAGTAGGTGAGTTGACAAACTCAATACATTCTGGTTAGAAAGTTTGTCCTACTTTGAGCCGTGCATGATCACATGTGCCATTAAAGTAGGTTTTCTTGCTTGAATGTTGATTATTTTCCTCATATTCTCCATTGTTGCGGCTCCTCTCTTCCCAGTCTGTCAGTAACGCTCTGTTTACTTCCTGTCTCTATAAAGCCCCTCCTTCTGAAAAGCACACTGTGCTCCGATTGGTCAGCTGGGGCAGTGTGTTGTGATTGGTCGAGCGCTTCGAGTGTGTTTGGGAAATGTCCCGCCCCTTACCATAACCGCCAGTTTAACTCGAGCAGGCCCCCGCCCCTTTGTTCTGCATATTAATAATTTAAATGAGGAATATTGTGATGTGTTCGTTCCCGGAAGAAAACTGAGCTTTTTCATGCTCAAACAGCAACATTACACACTAAAGAAAGAAAAAAGCAGAATAAGAGCCCTTTACAAAGTGAAGCTGGTTGGAGCGCGTGAGAAAGAGGGTGTTAGGGTGGCGGATTGCGTCTCCATCGGGCGCAGTCTTGGCAGACGATCTCAGCGTGACGGATGAGACACACCATCACTGACACTGGGAGGAGGAGGACACGTTAATGGGAAAGGCAGATCATCCAGTTGTGATGTGCTGGTGCCAGACGTAGGGTAACTCTCTCCCAGTCGTGCCCACGCTCTCACCGACTGTGGTCACGCATTCTTCTTCCTCTCCTGCCCATGCCGACTCCTAATTTGGGCACAGACTCCTCATCTGATGAGACACTCTTATATGATTCAAAACATCTCTCTCTCTCTCTCTCCCTCTCTGCTATACTCCATCTTGAGCAATACTCCAAATTGAGCAATTACATGAAACCTTTATTTAAGTTAGATTTATTTAACTATAAATGCAGCTTATACATATTAATTATTGTTTACTTTTTATGCAGTATATTACTTTAATAAATGGATAAATATTGTGTATTTGTATTCACACACACACACACACACACACACACACACACACACACACACACACACACACACACACGCACACACTTGCATATTCATGAATCAGCGTGTACTAAACTGAAGAAAGAGTGTCGAGTTACATTCAAGCTATTTTAAGATTTGAAGAAACTATTTTCACAGGAAAAAACATTTAAATATGTGATTTTTAATGATCAAAGATGAGTTTTTTTTAGCTTTTAGTATGATTATGTTAGCCTTAAGGTTATGAATAAGCTGGTGTGTACCAAAACAATGACACAATTCGCATTTAGGAGATATAAGCTTTCAAAACTCACAGTCTCTCACTTCTGCTAAAATGGATCAGGGATTTTTATGACATCACCCGCCGACTTCAGCTTCTCATCACATCTTCTGTCCAATCAAAAACTCTCTAGAATCTAAAGCTCCGCCCCTTTGCTATAAATATCACCTGACCGAAGCGACCATTGACCCGTCACGGAGTAATATGGGATGGAGATGTGTGTTCGGTTGCTCAAACGCTCAAGTTTTATTCTGTTTTCCGTTGGTTAAGAATGAAATGGCTACAATGTAAAAAATTTATATCATTTTAACTGTGAAAAAAATCTACGGAAAAGACATGTTAATTGCTTAACAGTATGGACCCTTACTATATACGGTAAAATACTGGCAACCAAGCTGAGTTTTATTTACCGTAAATATTAGTTTTTTTACAATGTTTCTTTTTTGCCCGTAAATTTAAGTCCCTTAAAAAATAAAAGGTTGGCACTATTTTTTACGATAAAATTTATTCACATCTACTATTGAATCCAGCGTATCATCAGTGCTCGGATTCGCTTCCATGGTGCCGTCAAGCACGACCCACAGTCTGTGAGGTAAACTAAACGCTATTGGCTGTTTGAAAAGGGGGAGGAGCCATTCAATATGTCCCGCCTTAGCTCCCCGTTTCAGTGGAAACGCATCAAACAAAGCTGCGCGTTCCAAGGCACTTCAGTGGGGCTCTAATATTTTTGTGTAAAGTATACATTTTAAAGTTTTTCAAATGTCATGTTACATGTCAACTATCCAAATACACGACTGAATAACCAGTGTACACGACTCCATATTTCTCTAGTAAGTATATACTTTTTGATGCAGAAGGACAGTGTTTTTGTAATTAAGTCTTTTTATTTGTAAATAAATATAGTGGACAAGATATAACACTCCTCGTTCTTGCTCTTGGTTTGTATATTCATTCAGTTAATGTTACACATGTCAGCTATATTATCCTCATTCTGTTTATTCTCTGTGATTTAATGCAGTCGAACACTGACATTAATCTTGTTTTTTACTCCTATTTGTTCCCCTATAAAGCCAGCGAACAAGAAAACCGTCCATTCGCAGGTGCTTTAAAGAACATAGAGTCCAATATGACAATCTAGTCTCCAAAGAAGCTCACGGCAAAACTCAAGAACCTTTATTTTCAAGAGTGAAGGTTAGGTTTACATTTATAGTTAGCCAAAAAAATTTAATTAAATCAGATGCTCACTCTCATTGCACAATCTTTACCTGCATATTTCTGTATGCTAATAAAATATAAAAAGCAGTATGAACTGGGTAAAATAAAGGGCTGATTATATGATAACACATTTAAGATAACACAAATAAACACATTTTGTGTTATATTGGCCACGGTATGATGATTTTAGAAATGTATTATTTGGTGAATTGTTTGTTAAAAAGCCTGAAGTGTTCTGGATTAGTGATGACGACAAGATGAAATGGTTGTTTAATTTTAATGTGTTTAAATTGGCTACTTTTGTTTGTAAAGCCTGGATGAGGCGGCAGACATTGTTTATTTAAATAAGTTTATGTTATGTTGTGATAACTGGTCTTTTGTTGGTGGTTTTGGTGTCTTACAAGCCCAATAGGGCTGGGCATACAGTAGTATGCAAGACACAATAATAAAAACAATTAATTTGTTCGTTCGTTCGTTCGTTCCTTCCTTCCTTCCTTCCTTCCTTCCTTCCTTCCTTCCTTCCTTCCTTCCTTCCTTCCTTCCTTCCTTCCTTCCTTCCTTCCTTCCTTCCTTCCTTCCTTCCTTCCTTCCTTCCTTCCTTCCTTCCTTCCTTCCCTCCCTCCCTCCCTCCCCTCCCTCCCTCCCTCCCTCTCTGTGTTTTTAAATAATTTTTAAGTCATTTTTTTCTTCTCAGTTCAGAGGTTTGATTTCTCCAGACAGAACTTCGTTTTGAATGTCAGTGCATTTCGTGCATGGCAAGACGTGTTTATTTAGTGTCAGTGCTGTTTGAACGCCGAGAGAATGTAAATGCACTGAGATTTTGGCTTATCGTTGGATGTCATCCTTAACTAGTGGCTTAATCTGACTCTCCACAGCTTTCAAGCAGCCAGGCGTAAAGGAAAGGCAGCTGAGAATGGTTTCCAGATTTTAAAAAAATAAAAAAAAAGTCCCATGGAAGAGAGAATCCTCCAAATGTGGGACCAGATGGCTCCTCTGTTCATGTTCTTGTACATATTTAGTCATTGCGTTTCAAGTGGTGGAGATTTGCATGTTGGTTTTGTGATACTAATGAATAGTTTTTGATTTGCATTGAAGAAAATGAAGAGAAAAAAAATCTGTTGGTCTCTTTCTCTCTCTATCTTAATGACTTCCAGGAGAAAGATCCTCCTTTAACCTTAACTCTTTATAATCAGCTTGTGTTTCATGGGGAGTGCCTGATCTTAGATGCTGATTTGCTACAGGTTAAAAGTCTCTCCCTGTTGTCTTCTTGAAAGCCATCGTTTGTTTTGTGGACAACAAGTGATTAACAATTAATATATGAGTTCAGCTACTCTCCCACCGGTCAGGTTTATGTCACATTCAGTGCATGTCTCTAGTTTAAATCAACGTTCAGTGTATAAAGAGAAATTAGTAGTAATTACAACCTGCCACATTATACTTTTACTTATTCATTTATGTAATTGCACTAGATGACTCAAGTCTGTTTCATAAGTGTCTTGTGTACTGCTCCATTTAGACTGATGTTGATTTGAACAGAAAGGCTTATATTTAAACATGACTTATTGTTATATTAAAAGGAATATGAGACATAACGGATTATGCTTTAATTTGATCTTTATTATATATATTATATTATTATTATTATAGAAGTTACCAATATATTGGAATCACTCATGGCATAACTATTTTAAAACAGTATACTAAACCTAAACTAATCTTGACAAACTATATATCATTTGAAAGCTTACAATCTCTAGTTTACATATTTGGTGACTGATTTTCTAAATAAATGACAGAGTCGTCGTAATTTATCAATTTGCAACAAGAATATGTTCATACTCCTAAGGCGTGTTCAGACCTTTATTTTGAAATAGTGATGAACATGAAAAATCATGAAAGAATAGTAGAAACCTCAGTTTGTTTTCATACCAAGAGTTCAAAAGATAGCATCCATTCAATTCTTTTAGAAAAAAAAGGTCTGAAAATGTTTTAAATATAAAGAAAAAAAATAATAGATTTAGCATTAGTGATGTGGCAGCGAGCTATAAAGCACATACGTGATCTTTTGTGTTTCTTAGAGGTTGAATTCATTTAAAATCTGCCAAACTTCCAATACTACTTCTGAATAGTGTGTCTACTTCATAAATTGTATGAAAATTGTAAAAATAATGGTTTAGATCACTCAAACAACATATGGAAATGGGGGCGCCCTTATATGGGCAGTAATTTAACAACTCATTAAAGGAAGCTTTCCAGTAATAGAGATTACACTTATATTAATAATAAATAATAGTTGTCGGTATTTCATATTGTGTATTATATATATGCATCCTTGGTAATGTATATGTCATATTATTCTGTGTTAAAAAAATGTTTTTAAATTTGGCCATGTACAGTAATCTATAGCTACAACATGAAAATTGTTTTCAGATGATTGGTATCTAGTGTTAATAAAAATAAAAAACTCTTTATATGTTCTAGGAGAAATGTCTTAAGCGGATTGCATAATATATTCATGTTTAACATGTTTATTTTTTCTTGTGATGAATTGTGTTAACAGACAATTCATAAAATAATCCCATGATCGGAGCCCCACAGGTTTATTTTTGATTCACACATTGCAATCAACCAATCAGATTTGAGGGATAGATTTACAGTTTGATGTCAAGTTTAGGCTTCTACATTCATATAAATTTCCCTCAAATTTTAGGTATATTTATGGGTTAGTGATAGGGTCAGGACTATGTTTTTGGACAGGAATGTTGTTCCAGGATCAACAAAAGATGTACATATCTGTCTTAGGAAAAATTACGTTAAGGTTCTATATAGAAACTTTTCGTCTTAAGAGTGTGTGTGTTTATATTTAAATACTTTTTTAACTACACACATTTTGTTAGTGGTCTAAACCTACAGTTAGGCCTGAAGATTGAGGGAAAAGTGGATCTAGGCTCATAGGGAGCTCAGAGACGCAGCTATTTAAAAAGTAAAGAGTAAAGCAATTATTCAGCTTCTTGTTGAGTGCCGTTTTGGAGCCTCTCTCTGTCAGTCTCTGTTGGCCAGTGGTTTGATTGGTCCTGCTCGGGAATAATTGCCTGTTAAAGTGTTTGGGAGGCAGGTGTGTTATAGTCTGAACTCAGCTCTGAATCTGCGCTGTGTTCTTACACAGTAGGCTCCTGTAAAAAACAGCCATCTGCACAAATATGCAGAGTATTTTATTGGTGTACACTGAGAATTAGCCTCAGGAAGGACCGACTCAATGCTGGACAGGTTAGTGACGTAAGGGTCACGCCGTCATTCATTCCAGCTGTGCACAGCAGTTGTAGATTAGCTTTCTAGTCTGAATTCAACATGCTTGTTGTCAAATCCAACTTATTTATGTAGAGCAGTAAGATTACATTTATCATTAACTGAAAGTATAAATGTTCATATGTTGCATTGAAATATCTGATTCGTTCATGTGAATGAACTGATTAGTCACGATTTAGGTTTTAGATCTTTTTATTGTGAAAAACTCCAAGTATGAGCAAAAATTCAAGGCCCTGGAAAGTTTTTGAAAATAAACATGCATAGATACCACAGGTCATTGAAAGTGATTGAATTTATTTTGTGGAAGTTTTCTGGAAATAAATCCATATTTTCCCTCGCTAATGTGTTATTTCGCCAACATTTCGTGGCCTATGCATACTAGATTACATGATTTACGTTAGTTAGGCCGTGTGTCCACCAAAGGTTTTTTCACGCGGCTGGCGTGTTTTTTCTATTGTTTTCAATGGGAGCGCCATGAGCGTAACGAGGTGCTGAGTGTCTTTTTAACGCTAAAGCACTGATCGTTCGCCGTTTTTTTACAGGTCGGCGAGAGTTGAAGAATGTTCAACTTTGGATAAAATGCTGCGCTTATCACTAGCCGTGTTTCCATTACAGATTTGCGCTAAACTAAAACTAGAATCCAGTATTCCTGTAATTTTTTTGTCTTTTATGAATTTGATAAAGAACTCTGTCTCGTATTCTGTCCAAACACACCGCGTCATCTACATCAGGCGACTGTAAATGCGCAAAAACTGGTTCCATTGCAGTTTTGCGAAATATTTATTTTTCAAATTGCCTGAAAAAACCCTTCATGCGAGCGTAAAAACTTTTTTTTGCGATAAATAGGAGTTTTTGCGAAATTGACATGTTTCCATTGAGCGTATTTTCAATTTTCAATTTTCAATTTCAAATTGCGCAATTTGAACGGTAATGGAAACGCGGCTACTGTCACTTTTTACCCAACCGTCCAATCACAGTGGAGGAGGGGCGGGACTAATACCACACCGACCAACGGATATTATGTATCATAGCAACGAAGCGCCTTAACAGAAAAAAAAACTGCGCTGCCAAAACGCTCTCAAGCGTACATAGCTCGGCGTTTTCAGCCTAAACGTTTTGGTGGACACACAGCCTTACGCGCATTTACGCGTTACATCAAGGATTTCCCACGTGAGGTACTTTGTGTTGTATGTTGCCATGACGTTCAAGCGCGCACAAAACTACTATGGTACCTCAACGCTTGTTGTTGGTCCTTGAATGTGAGGGTATTAGACCTGGAATGTCTTTGAAAGGTCCTTGATTTTGGTGTGGGAACCCTGAAAAATATATGTGTTCAGTTGAGGTGTATACATTTTTTTTATCCGATAAGAAGACAAATAGACTACGATGGAAACAAATTTACCAAATAAATCCCTCGATGCGCGACAAAAACCTCACGTGACTTTGCCACAGTGGAGGCTGTGATTGGATAACCGAACTAACCAGCGGACCAATGGCGTCGCAGCGTCTCAAATGTTGGTTTGGTGTTTCTAAAAGTCAAAGTGTGTCATCAGAATGATTTGGTTTAATTCCCTCAGAAACGCGTCTCACATGAGTGTGTTAACAAACACCAGCATCCGAACGCCAGAGAACATGGCAGCGGTTATTGTGTTTCGTCTGACGCCTGAACTCATTTATGATGAGTTGCATTAAAGCAACTTCCATTTTTATTACAGAAATTTTTCTCCAAGTGATGATTTTGTTCTCTTGAACACATGGGATGGAAACCCTGCTTTATTCGCAAATGTCTTATGCGACTTTGAATGCAAACATGGCTTTTGATGGACAGTCAAGAATCCAATTTCTTTTAATTATTGCTTTCATAGAGGTCTCTGGTTGCTGACCAGCCATATGATTATGTGATCAAATATCATATGCAGGAATAAAACTGCTCGTATGATGTTTGTTTCTCCTGACAGGCTGAAAAACAGACAAGAATCCCAAGGTCACTAATGATTTTCTAGTGCACTTACAGAGAAGCACATTAGGGTCGTTGAGGAAGTGTCTCCGTTTTCTATAACGAAACCACAAATTGAAGTCACAATTTGAGAATACTTTCCTTGTGGTCCAGACCTGGTTTTCTAACCCTTTACAGTATCATAATAATCAGACCCATATGATCGCAAGAACCTGCCACGCTGATATGATGTTTGATGTTTTTTTTTATTATTATTTAAGTTTTACAAACTAGATTCCTCAAAACGTCAAAGATATTCCGATTTTGAACTCAAAATCAAACATATTTACATCATTGTGCCGTATGAAAGATCAGAGCAATATGTTTGCAGTTAACATCTGACTTTTGAATGTTATTGCCATGTTTAGTAAATGCAGGCTCAAGCATGCGGTAAATTTAGCTTTGTTTAATGTTCAGTGGCTTTGATGTGTTTCACGCAGAGATGCATTGCCTCTGAACATGAACTAAATGGCGTGAGGATCCTGACTGATCTCCATTGTTTCCCATTGTTTTGCATTATTAATTGCCGTTTTGTTGCAGTGTTGTTCTGGAGCTGTAGTTTTAATTATCTGCTTTACATATAAATGACCTTGCAATAAAGTGACTAATTGAGTTTTTTTTGACATTCGAGTAACCATATGTCTTTTCATGTGGCTTTGGGAGCTTCAGAAACATGCTGGAAAATGACAAGGCTTTGCGATACTATAAACCAACCACTTGAAGAGAAGTTTCTAATGTGAGGAATGTAAACTATTTTAACAATGTTTATATAAATGCATAATGGATGTCATTGGGTTTGTATGAGATTTGCTGTTACTGTGATGGTCTTGGGGTGAGATATCGGTTTAAAAGTGCAGTCTATCACCATCAGGCTTTGGCAATAAAAGCTTGTGATGAGAGAATTTAGATTACGGACAATAAGGCCGTTATATTTTTAACAGTAATTGTGTCAGAGTTATCGTGGCCTCACTTAAAGGTACAATATGCAAGATTTTATGCCGCTAGAGGGCGCTACATTCGAAACAACAACAACGGTGTAGCTTGATGACGAAGTGAAGGAGCGTGGGATGATGGGAACTGTCGTTTTTAACTCCACCGTGGATGTAAATCAGACGGGAATCTAAAAGTCACGTTCATGGATGAGGTAAAGTTCTATTTTTATAAATGTTGCGTTTAATGACATGCTTTTATTTCATTAAAATGAATTAACCGCAAGAAAAGTAAGGTTATCATTGGTTATCATAGATGTTATTTGTCGAATTCATTGTTGTGATAACGCTGCGCAGTTTTACGTGTTCTAAACAATTGTTGTAAAAGTACATTCGAACATACCCACATCATTTGTCAAAAGATGGATTAATCTTTATGTATAACACATGCTATATTTATTTACATGGCCATAAACACCAGACGTGATAAACAATGTCAATAAACTAAACACAAACCTAAAGCAATAATACTTTCCTTACATAAACATAACTATTACCGAATGCTACATTTGGAATATATAAAATTGACCCGTACGTTTATGGGACTTGTCTTTGTCGATAGAACCGGCTGCAATCGGTAAAGAATAATTGTGTTCCATAACGACTGCGCGAAACAAGCTAACGTTTGTTGCTTGATAGACGCTACAACTACAACTTCCGCATTTGTCCAGGACTCCGCGCAGTGCGAGCGGAAACCGAGGGTAACGCAGATATGACGCCACTGACTGGCGACTCCAGCTGACCCCCGTTCACACGCCCCGCTTCCTTGTTTAAAATCACAATTTTCTCACGATTTAAGAATAGTTGGAAACATTTGAGATATTGTAAGTTTGCAAATTTTTTTTTTACTTTTTTTTTTTTGCCTGTCTTCGGAGGTCAACTTTTTTTTTTTTTTTTCATATAACAAAATAAACAGAGCATATATTTGCAAATAATAAAAGGTGACAAGCCGTAGCATAGAGACAGGGGGGTACACAGACAGACAGACAGACAGACAGACAGACAGACAGACAGGCAGGTAAGTTAGCAACTTAACAAAATATATAACATTGGCCTTGTGATTTTGGGATATTTTAATGCAAAAATCTTACATATTGTACCTTTAAAGGGATAGATCACCTAGAAATGACCATTCTGTCGTCAGTTCGTCACAAACAAATATGGCTAAATATTAAATATGAGTAATTTTGAGGATTTTAATCTTCATAAAAGTATTTCACAGGACGTCTGATGTAAAACAATAGAACTTTAGAGCAAAATAAAGTTGTTTTTCACTGATAATCTTCTTTCATTTTGTCACATTGCATAAAAAAAACACTCCCCTCTCACATAGCATTGGGAATTCAAATAATTTTTCTGAAAGAAATGATTCAAATAATGATTCGGTTCATTTGAAGTCGCTTCATTTTTGTTGTAGCAAAATTCGTAGCAACAGTTTTTTCACATCTATTTCATTGATATAGTTATTCTGACACTTTCTGCCGTGTACAGAAAATAAAAAAAACACATTCTGGATGGCTATACTGGATCCACACGCTGGGCGAGCTGGGAAGCCTCCTGAGATGCACTGGAGGAATATACAGTAGTCATGCCAGAAGCACATTTCATATTTACAGGTGCGTAGCCACCTTGTACTGTCTCAAAACCCCCATATAATGTCACACACTTCCCTCTGCACTACTTACACACACACACACACACACACACACACACACACACACACACACACACACACACACACACACACACACACACACACACACACACACACACACACACACACATAACACACACACACAGACACACACACACACACACACACACACACACGGGACTGATTTATCTCAACACATGCCATCTAAAACCATCTCTGCTGCATCTTACTTGCTTTTGGGGAATGCACACTGTCTTTTTATGTATTATTATTATTTGTATTATTTATTCATGCCTCTGTTTATTTATTTATAAATGGCAGGCTGAGTGTACACTAGACTGTTTTCTGTTTTACTCGTGTCCCAAAAGCCGTGTTAATGCCATGCTGGTTGAGGATCTGTATTTCACATTAATAATACCAGCGCTCAGTGCTTTATGGGACTTGTGTGGAGCATCGCCAGTACCAGTGCAGCCCAGTACATGTACAGTAGTGGAAATCTGCTCACGTCAGTGGCCAGTATTGGGGAACTAACTGAAAAGTAGAGATGCTAATGTGTATTATGAGAAAATACACAATTTTATTTGTATTTTTACATTGGATGCATGTAAACTTATTGTAGGAGACTTCAAAATAAAATTAGGAACCTTTAAAATAGCATAATACGGCAGTGTTGCAAGTCTGCGGTTTTCCTGCAGAATTAAGTCTGCTTTTACACTGTTGCCACAGGCTGGTTTATTTGTATCTTCTTTGATATCAATGCAAGTTGTGTGTGTGTGTGTGTGTATGGGGACGTGTACTTATTTATGTTGCCAAACTGTTGTTATGTTATTTTTAACATTTTATGTAATGTTATAAAACAAGAAAATACAAAAAACATTGTGGTAAAAATAGGGGTACATTCTTTAGTTATAGAAATGATGGCTTTCTTATTTTATTAGTTGTATTTGGTGGAAAACAGTGCTATTTAATTTTTTTATATTGTAGCCTATTTTTTGTGTTTTATTAATATTTTGAATTGGCTTTTATTTTTAGGTTTCATTTTAATTTGTGTATTGTTAAAGTTAATTTTTAATAATTTTATTGTCTGCTTTTGTAATTTCTTTTTTTAAATGTATTATTATTATTTTTTAGTTAATTTTTGTTTTTATTTATTTCAAGTTAGTAATTTTATTAACTTAAACTCATTTCAGATTTTTAATAATTTTCTAATTTTCTTTTTTTCGTTCTTCAATTAACAGTAAAGTTGTAGTTAATGATAAAACTCTGGTGTAAAAGTATCAGTTTAATGCTGTCACAATTTAGATCTTCATTTTTAGTGGATAAATACAGATGAAACAGGTGCAAAAGTTAATTTATTTCAGTAATTCAACTTAAAAGGTGAAACTAATATATTATATAGACTCATTACATGCAAAGTGAGATATTTCAAGACTTTATAATATATATTAGTTTCACATTTTAAGTTGAATTACTGAAATAAATGAACTTTTGCACCATATTCAAATTTTTCGAATTTCACCTGTATTGTATTTGCAGAAATTATGTAATTTGATGTTTATATTTTGTACACTAAAGTTTGGTTATTTGATGAATAGAAAGTTCAAAAGAACAGCATTTATTTTACATCATTATTAATGTCGTCACCTTTGATAAATGTAATGCATCTTTGCATCTTACTGACCACAAACGTTTGAACGGTTCATTTCCCCCTTAAATAGCACCAGTATACCTACTTTTTTCAAAAGAGTATAGCTTGACTTTTGTTGAGTTACGAGTAGCTTGTCTCTTGGCATGGTATAATTTCAAACTAGCTTTCCAAACACTGCCAAAGGCCCTTTGTTGGTCCCTGTGTAGACCTGTCTTTACTGTCTGAAGTGGACAAAAGGAATAGAAAAAGGAGAAAATGTTATGTTCCTGCCTTCATTTGTCCAAACATCTCAACATGGTGTCCTCTTTTCAGCTCACTGGAGCCTTGTGATGTGAATTTCATTCATTATACGATTAAATGTGTCTGCTTCCATCTGCCTCACGCTCTGGAAAATGGAGCCAAACATAAAGAAAGAACAACAGAGCAAAATTAAAGACCTCTTCGACTCATTTGTGCCGGCTCATCTGCATCAGCTTTGGCTTCTTGCAAGCTACTAGCTGGGTTTATAACGGAGTTTAATAGACAGCGCTGTTCAGATCAGATCTATGATGAGAGAACAGCATGCTGGTGAAATGTGTCTCAAAGCTGTGTTTACAGGGACATTCTCCTCGAGAGCGTCTGGTTTTGCATGTGCAAGAGCGCGGCTCATGACCTGACCTGCTCTGGGCAATAATGAAGCACATTGTTGAGTTGTGTTATCATCAAAGAGCGGCCTGTGCTGATTGCGATTAGGATGACAATGAGCGTCGCCTATTGCCACTCTCAGCGGCCGCCACAGCTCTCTGCTATGAGTTCATCTTAACACCAACAGACATGGCTAATTATTAATGCTTGAGAGCGAAGATTAGCATAATGGGCCCTATCTTGCACCCAGCGCAATTGACTTTGTACGCCAACTCATGTATCATTCCTATTTTGCACCCGATGCACAGCGACTTTTCCCTCCACAGACGCACGTCGGTAAATTAGGGAATGAACTTGCGCTCGCGGGGGCGGTTCAGCGAAAAGAGGAGTGTGTTCCGGCGCAAACGTTCCCGGGTGATATTCTGCAGTTTCAGAAAACAACTCCGCCGTTGACCAGGAGAAACCCAGTCTAAAGACAGCGGCGCCGCGCGTTAGTCAGATGCTATTTTAAGAGCGCATGCTTGGCTGTTATGTAGCGTGTGAACAACACACACACTTTGATTCTCTAATCTAAACAGACGCAGCAGTTTTCATTTTTGCAAATCATACATTATTACAAGGAAAAATATTACCACACGAGGGAAATCATTGTTGTGTCCGTGAAGATGTGAAAAAATAAATCTAGATTACACATTTACCCAAATTATTATACGCCTGTTTAACCGAAGCTAATGTGTGTGTGTTTCTCCCATCATCCCCAATGTCACTTCTCTGTGTTTTACGGTCCTGACGAGAACGTCGGTCTCCTCGGCTGTGAACCGCTCCTGGCGTGCGCCGGCAAACCCGCCGTTATAATAGCAATCCGCCGTGGAACAAGCGCGCCGGCTCTTAAAGGGAATGTGAGATGATGCTCTGATTGGTTTATTTAATGTTACGCCCAAACCACACCTATGAGTAATGAAGCGACTTCTGACCAACACATTTTAGATTTGAGATCCGCCCACAAAGTTAAGCCTGGTTCACACGGGACGATTTTAAAATTGTCGGCCGATTTTCCAAACCTGAGAGACCCCACACAATGCTAACAGTTGTGGTCGTACAGTGTGTGTGGTGCGCAACCACACGGCAAAATCAACTCATCACACATGAACCGATTTGACTCCCGAGCATTCCCAGGTCAGACGGGAAATCTCGCAAAATCTCTCGAGATCAAACGTGACTTCAGAGTAAACAATCATGGCGGACGAAGAGGATGCAGTGGCGATAGTTTGTAGTTTGTTTTTAACTGAAAAAAACCCCCGTTATCCTCCATCTTCGACGGCCAACAACTTTCTGGTGTGCCATACCGCCGGCTGTTTTGATTTTGTTTCCCGGTGCTTCCGCCTCGTCACCACACTTTCTGATTGGCTACACGCCACAGTCCACAGGCTGCGTGCTCGTTTGTCCCCGGGGGACTCCACACACGAGGAGAAATCGGGCCAAAAAAATCCAACATGTTAGATATCCCCGATTTGAGATCGGAGCGGTCCCGACGTCCTTCCGAGCGGACGAGAGCAGTCTTAACACACCACACACACGGCAGGAATATCTGATCAGATTATTTTACGATAATCGGAGCATTCTTAAGATTGTCGGAAGAGGTGAATCGGGGCTAAAATCGGCCTAATTATCCTGCCGTGTGAACCAGCCTTTACTTGCGTTTCGCGTTTGATACTTGCGTTTCAGATCGTTAAAATAGGGCCCAATATAAAATAGTTGATCTGTTTCCAAATTAGAGTTAAGGTTGAGCTGAGAATAATTTTTAATTAAAGGTTAGTCTACTAATAGACTGTCTCTTAGGCCCCATTTACAGTACACTGCATGGTTCAAGTGACCCAATTCAGATTTTTCATGTAGCACAGATTAGATATGACCGGTGATTGGGTAACCAGCAAAAAAGCACATTTATTCCGATATTCTCAGATCGGTTTCAGGCCTCACTCATATGTGGAAACTTAAAGGCTCTTTAATGAGTTTCAATACTTATTGGTAACAGTTTATTTCCATAGTTCACTTTTGGCATTCTACTGACTTTAAGTAACTTTGGAATTACATGTCAACTTATAACCAGGACCAAAGAGTCTACTAATACTCTAATGAGAGTTAGTTTACATTCAGTTGCAAATTAATGAGAGTTAGTTGACATTTAGTTGCAAACATAGTTAGTGGAATGGCTAAAGTGAACTATCGAAATAAAGTGTAAGCTACTATAATACATTTAATTGCCTTTATTGTCATTGCACTGAGATGTACAACGGAATTATTAAGAACACACACACACACACACACACACACACACACACACACACACACACACACACACACACACACACACACACACACACACACACACACACACACAATACAAAACACTAAGTAATAACACACAACACACACAACTTACAACTCAACTAATGGCAAGAAATAGAAAATAAGCAGTAGAAAGTATATTACACACACACACACACACACACACACACACACACACACACACACACACACACACACACACACACACACTCATACAACTCAACATAATGGCAAGAAATAGAAAATAAGCAGTAGAAAGTATATTACACACACACACACACACACACACACACACACACACACACACACACACACACACACACACACACACTCATACAACTCAACATAATGGCAAGAAATAGAAAATAAGCAGTAGAAAGTATATTGCACAATCACATGTGTGCACATCACACATATTCAGATTTGAAGCTTGCTGTGAGAAAAGTGTATCGCTTGCCATGGTTTTGCTTTTTTGGTTTTGCTTTTTGTTCCCGAAAAAAGTTTCACGAACCCCCCCGGCCAGCAATCGAGAGGTCCACCGTTAGAGAAACGCTGTTGGGAAAATCAATGCAACACTTTCCATAAACTTAATGCAATGCTCTCAGCTGCTTTTGTTACTTTGGTGGGTACTTGGAAATCATGCATAGATATCACACTGTCCAAACCATGAAACACAGACATAACCGTGACAAATGGCCTCCTAAACCCGTTCTGACGCAGTGGAGAAAGTCCCGAACCGCCTGTGCCGTGAAGTGAGAGCCAGCTTATTGTATTAGTATTATGTTTTTTCCCTGAATTCCATTATGGTGTGTGTGTGTGTGTGTGTGTGTGTGTGTGTTTCCCCCTGCCCACACCATGTAATGTTTTTGTGAAAAGTGTTTCATAAATGATTTGCCCAGACTTCATGTGTCATGTGAGATGCTCTGACAAAAACTTTGAGAGCAAGAAAAAAAAAAAAAAACCCGTTATCTTCAAACGACAAACTCTCTTCCTCAGGGATTCGCAGACTTCATCAGTGGCGCCTTATTGTTCGGTTTCCATTCTCTCGGTTTTGAAGCTACAATAAAGGCCTATGTCTGATACTGTGTGATGTGGTTTCGTCCGAGAGAAAAACAATCCTTTATTTTTTAAAGAAAATCCCATATTCCCAAATGAATTGATAATTACAAACAGGACGGTTGAGATCTCTGGCTAATGCGGGAACTGAAAATATGGTCTCTCTGTTGGACGACATGTTTTATGAGGTTGGAGAGTGAAAATAATTAGAAATTCTTATGATGGTTCTGTAAAAGACAGGGTGATAAAAGACATACGACCCACAGCTTGCGAGCTGACAGTCTGCGTTGGTTTTGCTTTGAGGCACGAGTGTCAGAGCGCCGAGCAGAACTAGCGTGCGAGGGTCAGGGTTTATGAGGAAACACACTCGCTAATAGCGATTACGCTGTCAGTGGAGATTCAGTGTGTGCAAACACAGGGCAGGAAGGTTTAAGAACCACCTTAACTGTAAATATGCCTCTTATTTGTGTGTGTGTGCGCGCGTGTGTTTGTGTGTGTGTGCGTTTGTGTCACGTATTGTGTGGTACACTGAATTTTTGTCAAAAATTACTGATACTGTAAAAAAATATTTTCATGATTTGTTATCACAACTTTTTATCTTTTGTCAAATTAACTTCGATAACTAATGTGTGAAGATAACATACTATTTTGAGTTTCTGTTTATTAAACCATTCTTCTTTATTGTATTAACTCAAATTTTTAATTACAACGAACTCAAAATTTTAAGGCAACAAGGTAACTTGCTTTTTTAAGTTAAACCAACATTTTTTTTTTTACAGTGTACAGCACTCAAAAAAATTATTTTGGCCTCTTGTTAAATTTAATTAATTAAAATAAGCAAAAGTAACGCGATTGTTTAATATTTTGTCACAACTTAATTTAATTGTGTTCAATCAACCTAATATTTTTAAACAGAAGTTTACTTAACTCATTTGTGTGAAAACTACTACTTTTTGTTGACATCTAACTGGGCGGTGGATCTGTAGTTCCCAGCATGCTTTGCAAGGGACTGCATAAATTTAGGGATTAAAGTGTTATTTTATATGTTTTTCAGTAAATGGAAAGATGTTGTTGTTTGTGTTTAATGTTCAGTTATGTTAGAAACTTTCTGTAATGTTTTTGAATTTTGTGGTTACCATTATGCAGAAGAGTGACGTCTGTGTTTAGGGTGTGGGCACACACACACTTTATTTGCATTAAACCACACTCGCTGAACTGTAATATTAAATATTACTATGTAAATAGTGGTTTTAATTAAATAGAACACTAGTAACATCCAGCATTAGAAGTGAATGTAGAGTCAAATTAGCTAAAATTATAACGTCGTCGATTTTGGGCTAGACAAAAACTAACCTGACTAAACTTTATCTAGCAGGATTGACTAAATGAATTTAAGTTCGTACAACAAGATTACAACAAATCATTTCAAACTAATTAGATTTTGTTGGAAAAATGTAATTTCGTGGAAAAGTTTTCTTTAATTAAGTTCGCTCAACAGCTTATTTTTTGTTAGTTCAGGCAAGAATGAAAAAAAACAAAGTAAATTCTATATTAGTAGATTAGAATTACTCAATTCAATCGTGTAGAAATTAAAGCTAAAGTAAAGTAAGTAAAATTACTCAACTTTTCTGATACTGTTTTTTTTCCATCATGCACTGGGCCTTGAATAATTAATGAGGTAGATTTTTCACTTTTTTATCATTGCTTTTGTTGTTATGATTAGTAACTTGCCATTTTGTGACATTTGGAGTTAATTTGCCACTCAAAATGACACATTCAAACACAAACACGATCCATCAAATGTTACCGCCATTGCGTATTATCAAGTATTGAGATCTCTGTGTTCCTGTGACACATTTTGAAATGTAGATATAGTGTCTCACACAATATCTATTGTATTAATTACTTAGATGTTGCTAAGTAAAGCATATACTTTATAAGTGTGGTTTAATTCAATGTTATAATGTCTGAGTGAAATGTATTGCAAAGGAAACTTCAACTAAATAGATATTTCTCAACTTTTTACTAGCCGAGTTAAAATCACTTATTTTCTTAGTCACTTAGTTACTTTCACTTAACTTAGTTAAGTAGAGTTTACTTAATTCCACATGTGCAATTGACTTAAAAAATATGTGTGAAATTTATACTTACAGGAGTGAATCACGCACATCTTATTTATGTTACGGGTGCTGGATCACAAATATGATCATGTAGTAGAAAGTGACAGATCCGCACACCGAATAAGCTCCCATTCAAACAAAATTTATTGGTGACGTTTCGGGCCTACATGGCCCTTCCTCAGACTAACAGGAAGTATGCAAACAGTTACCTTTTTTAAAGTCTATATCACGTGATCACACCATCAACCAAATTGGATACACCCATCAACATACATTGATAAATACACATTTAAACATCGTGTCCAACACAGAGTAAGAATTAAACATTTACATATTTACATATTTTTATTTTTACATATTGATTCCCCCTATTAAATTGTCAAACATATATATTTTTTAACCATATATCTTATTACAGTGTAAAACAAACACATTACAGATGGTATATCATTTAATCAGAAAATGACATCATTTAATCAAGGCAGCTTGTTATTTCAACATTACATTATTAGTACAGAAAGCATTAAAAAATTCAAAGAGACTATATGTATTACCATTCAAAAAGACTTTCCGTACGTCAAGAAAACCATCTATGAAAAAACCATCTATGAAAGGACAGAGAATCAAACACATTATTCAAAAATCCATACTAGGGTAAAAGTCAGATGGGGATTCGGACAATTTTTAAACTTGATCAGACAAGTAAAAAAGCATCTGTTATAAACTCAGCATTTCATTATTTATATACAGAGGAACAGCTTATTCAAAGAGACTATACCTACAAAAATAGAGACTATAGAGTTACTAGAAAAATAGGAATATACATATAGAAAAATAGAGAATCTAAAAAACCACATAGATTATTCAAATGATCCATTAATTTAGAAACGGTCTAATATCAAAATCCTCATTGAGGCCTCTGGGCGCTAAAGTATTTAATGTATGAATCCAGAACAGTTCCCTCTTCAAAAGTAAATTATCCACATTACCACCCCTTCGAGGACATTTGATATTCTCAATTCCCACATATTTTAAACTAGCTATATTGTGTTTGGCATTCATGAAATGTACAGCCACAGGGCTAGATGTCACCACCCATTTCTAATCGCACTCCGATGTTCTGAAATTCTAGTTTTTAATGCTCTAGTGGTCTTACCTATGTATGACAGTCCACAAGGGCATGTCAACATATAAATTACATTTGTAGTAGAGCATGTGATTATCTCTTTTATCTTATATTTACTGCATTATGTGGATGGTTAAATGTATTAGTTTTATAAGTAAAATGGCATTGTTGGCATCTTCCACAAGGGTAGTTACCTGTAGGTAGATCGTTTAAGAAATGAGGTGTAGTCAAAGAAGGTACATCAGCTCGTACTAATCTATTACGTAGGTTAGCTGGTTTTTTAAATATCACTCGAGGAGGATGTTGAAAACAGGATTGTAATGTTGGATCTGAATTAAGAATGTGCCAATGTTGTTTAATGGTACCCTCTATAGCTTTAGCTACCGGTGAGTACTGGATGGCACATACTATTCTATTCTCATCTTTTCTGATCATTTTCTTTTTCAAACAGTCTGATTGTGATAAATTTTCAAAACGTGTTGATGCCTCATCTATCCAGGATTCCTTATATCCCCTTTCTGTAAACCGTTTTTTCAAAATCGATCCCTGACGCATAAAATCATCATCAGAACTACAGATTCGTCTGATCCTATTGAATTGAGAGATGGGTAAATTTATTTTCAGGTGAATAGGATGGTATGACTCACCATGTAGGATGGAATTTCTTTCTGTGGGTTTTCGATAGAGATCAGTTTTCAACCTGTTATTCTCCTTAACAATCAAAATGTCCAGAAAGTTCATTTTTTCTTTATCCGATGCAATAGTGAATTTCAAATGATCATTCTTGGAATTGACAAAGGAAAAAAATTCTTCTAACAGTTTTTCAGATCCTGTCCATAAGAAAAATATATCGTCGAGGTACCTCCTCCAGACTGATATGTGGTCCAGGTAGGGATTTTCTTGAGCGTTGTAAATATTTTCCTGTTCAAATAGTCCAACATATAAAGAAGCAAAGCTGGGTGACATTTTTGACCCCATCGCGACACCCGAGATCTGGAGAAAAAAGTCGTTGTCATATAAAAAGGCATTAGATGTCAGCACCTCTTTAGTCAACTCCAACAGACATTGGGTACTAGGAGTAGTCTCAGATCTGGAATTTAAAAAAGTCTGTGTAGCCCGTAATCCCTCTTCAAAGGGCACATTGGTATACAGGGATTCGATATCCATTGTCACTAGTAGATCGGATTCAGTAACTTTTTCGATTGACTTGATTACTTTTAAAAAATCCATAGAGTCTCTTGTATATGAGGGTAATGTCATAACCAAAGGTTGTAGAGAATGGTCAATGAAGGCAGATATCTTTTCGGTCAGTGAGCCCATGGCTGATATAATAGGTCTTCCTGGAGGTATATCTGTGAATGTTTTATGAATTTTTGGTAGAATATAGAGTACTGGCATAATCGGAAATTCAACCTTCATGAAAGCATGTTCCTGTTTGGTAATCATATCCCTTTTTAAACAGCTATCCAGAAGATTATGGATTCGTTTTTTAAATTCATTGGTTGGATTAGAGTTCAATTGTTGATAAAAAGTTGGATTAGCCAGTTGTCTTCGTATTTCTTGATCATATGTATCCCGATCCAGTACAACAATTGCCCCTCCTTTATCAGCACTTTGAATCACCACAGATTTGTCATCTTGTAATATTTTAAGTGCATCTCTTTGTTCTTTATTTAAATTATCTGCTACTTTATATTCTCTCTTGTTCTTTAAAATTGTGGTAACATCCCTTTCCACCAACCTACAATAGGTGTCTAGTGAAGAATTCCTGTATTTTGGTGGAATGAAGGTCGATTTACCTTTAAAATGGTAGGTTTTTCTAGAGGCAAACGTCTCGGGGATGTGTTCAACACAAGCAAGAGTGGGGTCCGTCTCCATATTTCGCACAGTAATCTCCGGTATAGATGGGCTTTTGAACCATTCTTTCAGTCTTAGGTTTCGGTAAAATTTCTGTAGATCAATAACAGTATTAAATTCATTTACTCCAGTAGTTGGTACAAAAGAGAGACCTCTACTCAATGCTTCGTATGTGGTAGGAGATAAGGGCTTACTGGATAAATTAATCACATTTTGTACCTGGGGTTCCGTCTGCTTCTCAGGAGCCGGCTTCCGTATTCCACGTCTGCACTTCCTCTTGTATTCTTTTTTCTTACATGTGTTTCGTTCGTGCCTCCTAAAAATTTATACTTAAAAAAATATTCGTGCAAAAAATTGCCAAAAAAAAATGAAGTAAATTTTACTTATTGTTTTAAGACGAAGGAGATAACAACAACAATAGTGTTTATTAAACTTTACAAACTCAGGACAAACACTAGAATAAACTCAAGAGGCACGATTTTGACTCCATAATTAATGAGTAACAAACACAGGGATTAAAAAACATTTGATCGTTTCAAAACAGCTTTACAGAAAATACATGAGTCCACATTACAATTTAGAGTGATTTGCTATCAGAGTCTAAATATGTATTTCAGAAAATATAAAAAATCAGTTAGCTCAAAATGCATTAATTTAAACAATGTAATAATTTAAGTGAGCTCATTGAAGTAATGAATACTTGTTTGTGAGCAAATAATTATGACATTTAGAAAATTAGTATTAATATGGAAACAATCAGTGAGCAAAGAGTCAGAGAGGGAACACAACAATGCTAAAAAATTGGTGTGCAATTTTCACCCAGAAATTATTTTTCATAAGAAATGACAGGTGACACTCTAAATTGAACATGCCATTTTTAAGTACAGACTGAAATATTATTTTCTTGTAAAAAATACTCCAATAATATTTGATTTTTTTTATAGTGTAGTGAGAGAGAGAAAAGTTTTTTATAATATTTTGTTTTTGAAGAACACTGCCTACTCATCTGTCTTTCACAAGTCTAATGTCATTGTTAGATTTTGCATCCTAAATAAACAAAATTGAATCATAATTTCACACTTTTTGAATAATTTGACAATGATTGATTGAAGTGACGCTGTAAAATATTCTGTGATATTTATCATGGTTTTGTTTTTCACACATCATGCCTCATATTTCATCACGCAGGCTCTTCACTGACACTGCTGGTCATTTACAATTTCAGTGTATTGTAAATAATGATACAGTTGACAGTCATAATTTGTGGAAAAAAACAGCAAAATTGTGGTCAAGCAATACATATTGAAATTATTTATTTAATTATTTTAGATTTTCACAGGTTTAAAAAATGTAGTTTAGATATTTTTTTACTTTATCAGATACAATAAAAATAGTTGGTGTGTGTGTGTGTGTGTGTCTATGTGAGTGAGGGAGAGTGAACAAGTGTGTGTGTGTGTGTGTGTGTGTGTCTATGTGAGTGAGGGAGAAAGAACAAGTGTGTGTGTGCATGTCTGAGTGAGTGAGTGAGTGAGAGAGCGAACAAAGTGTGTGTGAGGGTGTGTGTGTGTCTGTTTGTGAGTGAGTGAGTGAGAGAGAGAGAGCGAACAAAAGGTGTGGGTGTGTGTGTCTGTTTGTGAGTGAGTGAGTGAGTGAGTG